>QXEO01000164.1:6495890-6742409 GCA_007115705.1 Dactylis glomerata | reverse complement strand
TGTGTAATGTAAACAAAGCATATGCCCTTGGACATAAGAATGTTGTTTTCTCCCTAGTGGCAACAGCATATCTACAACCTTAGAGGTTTCTGTCACTCCCCCAGATTAAATAGAGGCACGAACCCAACTATCGAGCATAAATACCCCCTCTTGGAGTCACTAGTATCTACTTGGCCAAGATAGCTACTAACAATGGAGAGCATGCAAGATCATAAATAATATAGAGATAACATAAGATATATGATTCAGCACATCAACTCAACATAACACCAATAATCATCGGATCCCAACAAACACAATATGTAGAATTACATAACGGTGATCTCGATCATGTAAGGCAGCTCATGAGATCTAAACATGAAGCACATGGTGGAGAACACAACCATCTAGCTACTGCTATGGACCCATAGTCCAAGGTAGACTACTCACTCATCGCGCCGGAGGCAGGCATGGCAATGAAGAAGACCTCCGGTGGTGATTCCCCTCTCCGGCAGGGTGCCAGGAAGAGCTTCTAGACCCTCCCGATCTCGGGTCGATGACGGCGGCGGATCACGATGTGTTTCTAGAAAATTGATCGGGTACTTAGGTTTTTCCCGTCGGGGGGTCTTTATAGGTGAAGGGGCAGCATTAGAGGTGGACCAGGGGGGTCTCACCCATAGGGCGCGCGACCAGGGGCTAGGCCGTGCTGCCCTATGGTGAGGATGTCCCCTGGCTCGGCTCCATCTCCTCTTTGGTGTTCTGGAAGCTTCGTTTGATATCTGGACATTCAGCTTTTGTTTCGTCCAATTCTGAGAATATTTCCTGTGTAACTTTTCTGAAACACAAAAACAACAGAAAATAGGGAACTGCACTGTGGCATCTTGTTAATAGGTTAGTTCCGGAAAAATGCATAAAAACGCCACGAAGTGTAACGAAACACTAAGCAAATGGTGTAAAAACAAGCATGGAGCATCAAAAATTATAGATATGTTTGAGACATATCAGCATCCCCAAGCTTAACTCCTACTTGTCCTCGAGTAGGTAAGTGATACCCAAAGAAATAATTTTTAAGGTGACATGCACCTACAAAATCTTGATCATCTATGTAAAGCATTGAGTGCTAGGATCAATAGAACTTAAAACACGGGCATGAAAGACATAATATTGATAGAAGAAACTTAGCAACCATGTTATAACATGAAAAAGAACACAAACGAAAGATCATGAAAATGAAACAATGAAAGTCAAATGTGTGTTCAAATCATATGGAAAAACATACAAATGGTTTTCAGATTGTCCTTCATGAGAGAGCAAAACATAAATGCATAGGACACGATCAAGTTTAAGAGGGCGACTAGATACAAATAATTTAAGAACAAGTGAAATCAACATCATGAATCAATCAATGAAAACTTTGGGACAATGCACATTATACTCAGAATGACAACTATGCTCTCTTAGACGGTGCATAAAGATAGAAGGTGGTGACTCAACATAAAATTAAAAGAAAGGCCCTTCACAGAGGGAAGCAGTGATTAAACATGTGCTAAAGCTTTTCATTTGTAAAATAGAGAGATAAAAATTGGGTTTTGAGAGGTGGTGGTTTCATGTCAACGACTGGCAATGGGGACTTACTATCTTCCATAATAAACAAGTGAGAGCGGTTCCGAGTTCTTTGAAAATTTGGCACATTGGTGCTCTTTTATAAAGCTTTGGCACTCCTCCCCACCTTTTTCCTTTCTCAAAGCATGGCTAACTGATTCCATCGGGTGCCCACCAACATTCACATACCATGGAGGAGTGCCTTTTTTTCTTTTCTTTTTTAGAATTAGATTACAATGGTCTGACCAGTTCCCTTGCAAAATTAATGACGAGCAGATGAAGCTGCCTAGTCGAGGGGTACTTAATTTAATTTTTTTTCAAGAATACGCCCTGGGAGACGTATCAATTTCATAGAAGAAAGGCCAAGACAGACGATACAAGCCATAAGGCTACAATCCACACACCACGCCAAACGGCTTACAACACACCTGCTACAACGACCTGGCACCGAATAGCTCGCCTTGCCAGGAATCCTACCCTGAAAGGTCAGGACAGAAAGCGCCGGGCTTCACGGCCGCGTCACGATCAAAGCGACCACCGTAGTAGGCCACCACTCCAAGACTTTTCGGATCAACGTACCTTCCCTCATATGCCTAGAGGGAGTCGGCAAGTAGAAGGCAGAATTCAATCGGTCTTGGGGAAGCCAACGACTATGGAACATCGACCATGACGTACATTGCACCCTTGAAGCCTTCGCCCTAGGTGGCACCCAACACCGGGCATCACATCATCCCCCATACACGCCGAAGAGAGCACACACCTCTGGTAACCAAGACGACGTCTTCAAGAAGAGGGCGACGCCGTGGCGCCGCCGTCGTCCGGACCGGCGAACCGGACCTAGGGTTTCCCCCGACACCCGAGATAGGGAGGCACGGTTTAGGCCATGGCCATGCCTCAAGGGAGGGCACAGCGCCCGCAGGCGTCGCCGTGGTCAGCATCGGCTACTGCCGAGCAGGGTTTTCACATGGCCATAGACTGTAAGCTCCGATGTAGCTCAACCGAAGACGAAGGGTGAGGTGTAGGCTCTCGCGCATGGCACCACCATAGAGAGGAGAGGAGAGGAGAGACACCTGTCTCACCGTCGAAGAAGAAGGGCGTCAATCCCCGCTGGCCTCACCGCCAACCAGCACGGGCTCGGGGGAGGAGGCCCCCCATGCCGGCCGACCACCACGGTTGCTGCAACCCGCCGGAGCTGGAGCTCCCCGCGCCGCCACCGCGTCCTGCAGCCGCGGCCCGCATAGGCCCACGTAGGCCCAGATCGGGCCCAGCCGCCATGCGCAACCTCGGGCAGCAGGGTGCAGCAACCCCCACTGTGTGCCCTCCACATGGCCACCATGCGCCCTCCCTGCACTACCGCTCGCCGCCCCGCCACCTTGGACCACCGCCGCCGCCCAGGCCGCTGCCCTATACGAGGAGACGCCTAGGACGAGAGAGACCCCGCCTTAGTCGTCGGTAGCACGAGCTTCGCCCGGCCATGTCCTCCGACGGAGGCAGAGGGGAGAGACGGGAGAGGAACCGCCCGGTGGCTTAATTTAATATGGAAGATAGCAATTCCGACCACTACGTCCCCATGAGCTAAAAACAGTGGCACAAAATGAGAAGTAGTTGAAAGTTTTGAAAGGTAGCACATGAAAATTTACTTGGAATGGCTTGCAAATACCATGCATAGGAATTTATAGTGGACACAATGGCAAACTTGGTTTTTAGGAGTTGGATGCACGAGTAGAGCTCATACTCAGTACAAAACGAGGGCTAGCAAAAGACTGGGAGCGACCAACTAAGAGAGCAATAACGGCCATAATCATGCAAAGCGACAAAGCGACATTAAAAGAAGCATAAGATGGCATCAAAAGTTAAAAACTAAATGATCATAGAGGCAATGGCAACTTGTATGATTCTAACATGTGTCAGCATGCGCCAAGTCAACCCAAATAAGCATCAAAGGAGAAAACCAAAATAATGCTTCCAAATAATTAAAACAACGCATGATTTTTTCAAAGGCTCATTAACCAATCTCAGTCATTTGAGACAAGTCATGCTACAGAAAAACCACTAAGCATACTATCAAAAAGACATCAAGCACGACATGCAAAAGCCTAGGCCGCAGTCTAAACAAGCTCCTTTTTGTACCACTTTTTTTTGCATAATTTTTTTTCTCTTTCCCAACACTATTCGAACCTTTTTGAAACAACTCTTTTGATGAAAACCAAAATGGACCATAGGTAAAAATACACCTTGATATAAAGATATAAGAAGATCTGAACAAAAATCAAGGTGAAAAACGAAAGCTAAACGCAGTTCTAGAAAAAGAGAACACTCGTTGAACGATAATAGTGAAAAACGGAGTGTTCTTGGCAAATGAAAAGCAAGGCAACTTCTCCAAAAGAAATTTGTTGGGGTCCAACCATTTATTGCAGGAAACAAAACTAAACAAAACTGAAAACTAAAACAACTGACGCTCCCAAAAAATGCATAATGCATGAAGCAATAAAAATATAGTGTGTTGAAAGGTGACCTGATTTTTGCCGATGAAGAAGGGGTGGCTCGAGGGCATCCCCAAGCTTTGACGCTTGTACCTCTTGGATATTTCTTGGGGTGACATGGGCATCCCCAAGCTTGAGCTTTTTTCCATTCTTCAACTCATCTCATCATTCTCCAATCCCTACACTTGAAAACTTCCTTCATACAAAACTAAACACAATTCTATTAGCAACATTAGTGTAAGCATAATAATGAATCAAACCCTTTTTGCTTCATATTTCAACTCAAAACCTCCACATATAAAGCATATACTACTGTAGCAACTTCTCCAAAACTTCCGAGATCAAAAGAACTAAAAAAGAAAGCGATAAAGAGGCAAACACAAATAGTGGCAGAAATCTGTCAAAACAGAACAGCTGACAAAGGTTGATTTTTTCGAGGGTTTTCTGTTCCTCAAATCAAAAAGTGTATAACTAATGGAAGTTTGGATATAACCTGGGGCATATGCACAAGAAATCGCAGGTCAAAAAGATATTCTGAGAATTGTCACGAAATTTTACGGTGCAGCACCGAAATCTGTTTCAGGACAGCAACATCTCCAAATCTTACCTCCCTCAAATTAGAGGCTTCTCTTGGCACAAAAACGAAATGAAAAGGATAAGGAGAGGTTATTACAGTAGTAATGACTTCCAAGACTCAAATAAAAGAAAAAAACTGAAAGTAAAACAATGGGTTATCTCCCAAGAGTGCTTTTCTTTAACGCCTTTGAGCAAGGCGCAGAAAGTGCGAATCAAGTATTTTCGAAAGAGGCATTAAGATCCATTGTAGAAGCCTTTTCAATAAGGCATTGTATTGCATCCACATAAGTTTTTGAAGAACCCTTGTGATCACACTTTGGTTCACTCAAATCACTAAAAAGATTTTCAGGACAGATCCAATCAAAATTATTTTCCAAAGCATCATGCAATCCCAAGAGTTTGCTAGGTATTGGTACTTTGGTTTCTTCTTTGGTTGTATCAACAACATTTACAGACGAACCAAGCATATTCAAATGCTTAAAAACTTTCCTAGCTTCAATAACAACATCTCTAAATTCTCTACAAAAAGTTTCTAAGAAAAAAGCTTTCTTTTCGGGATCTTCCATATCATGAAGCTTAAGAAACATGTGTTGCATAAAAGGGTTAAGGCTAGCAAACCTAGCTTCTAACATGTGAACTAAATAAGCAGAAGCAACTTCATAACTAGGAGCAAGCTCAGCCAAAGATTTTTCCTCAACATCTTTATGCATACTAATATGATTAAAGAACTTCTCGATGTTACTTTTCCCAATAATAGAACCACTACCTACTGAGAGGTCCTCCAAAACGTACTTAGGAAACAACATAATGAACTAAAAGTAAAGAAATAACAACTATAAAGGAAACTATTTTTTGTATTTTTGATAAAATGATGCAAGTAAAAATAAAGTAAAAGCAAAACTAAAACAAAGTAAAGGATGTGCGTGCGAAACTCCCCTTGCAGAAGTCTTATTTTTCCCTGGCAACGGCGCCAGAAAATTAGCTTGATGCGGCAGGGTGTTGATGTAATTTCACCGTCCAGTTGGGAACCCCAAGAGGAAGGTATGATGAGTACAGCAGCAAATTTTCCCTCAGTAAGAAACCAAGGTTTGTCGAATCCAGGAAAAAGCCAAACTCCAGAAGGTGATGCCTGCTAGCTTCATGATAGCTCCGGACAATTTATAAGGCGCCTCGTCCAGGCTTTGCTTTGCAAGCAGCAACGTGGAACCTGCATACAACACAACCAAATACTTTGCTCCCAACTTATGATGAGGTTGTCAATCTCACCGGTTTGTTGTAAACAAAGGTATGATCATATCGAGTGGAAAGCAATAGTAGTATGCGAGTAAAGTAAACAGTGCGAGTAAAGTAAACAGGTGATAGCAAATAAAGGAAATTGGACCGGGGCCCACAGTTCACTAGTGGTGTCTCTCCATAAGATAAATAGCACATATTGGGTAAACAAATTACAGTTGGGCAATTGATAGAATAAAGATAATGTGCATATGTCGTGAGGATCACTATGAATTTACTCTGGGCATTACAACAAAATACATAGACCGCCATCCAACTGCATCTATGACTAATAATCCACCCACGGGGATATCGTCTGAACACCCCATGAGTATTAAGTTGCGAACAATAGATAACTACATTAAGCAAAGTGTGTAATGTAAACAAAGCATATGCCCTTGGACATAAGAATGTTGTTTTCTCCCTAGTGGCAACAGCACATCAACACCTTAGAGGTTTCTGTCACTCCCCTAGAGGCATGAACCCAACTATCGAGCATAAATACCCCCTCTTGGAGTCACTAGTATCTACTTGGCCAAGATAGCTACTAACAACGGAGAGCATGCAAGATCATAAACAACATAGAGATAACATAAGATATATGATTCAGCACATCAACTCAAAATAACACCAATATTCATCGGATCCCAACAAACACAACATGTAGAATTACATAACGGTGATTTCGATCATGTAAGGCAGCTCACGAGATCTAAACATGAAGCACATGGTGGAGAAGACAACCATCTAGCTACCCCTATGGACCCATAGTCCAAGGTAGACTACTCACTCATCACGCCGGAGGCAAGCATGCCGATGAAGAAGACCTCCGATGGCGATTCCCCTCTCCAGCAGGGTGCCGGGAAGAGCTTCTGGACCCTCCCGATCTCGGGTCGACGATGACGGCGGATTGCAATGTGTTTCTGGAAAATTAATCGGATACTTAGGTTTTTCCCGTCGGGGGGTCTTTATAGGCGAACGGGCAGGGTCAGAGGTGGACCAGGGAGGGTCTCACCCATAGGGGCGCGGCCAGGGGCTGGGCCGCGCCGCCCTATGGTGAGGCTGGCCCTTGGCTCAGCTCCGTCTCCTCTTCGGTGTTCTGGAAGCTTCGTTTAATATCTAGACATTCGGCTTTTGTTTCGTCCAATTCCGAGAATATTTCCTTTGTAACTTTTCTGAAACACAAAAACAGCTGAAAACAGGGAACTGGCACTGTGGCATCTTGTTAATTGGTTAGTTCTGGAAAATGCATAAAAATGCCATGAAGTGTAACAAAACACTAAGCAAATGGTGTAAAAATAAGCATGGAGCATCAAAAATTATAGATACGTTTGAGACGTATCACGGCCGTCCCAGCGGCAGTAAGAACAAACCGAAAGATGCCCCTACGGTAGCTTCATCGTCCGCATCTATGAAGCGGCACCCTGGCCACCCTGTGGGGAGTAAAAACAAACCCAAGGTATCTCCTGCTACTCCAGGTCCTAGCGCTGCTCCGCGTGATGCTTCTGCTCCTCCTCCACCTAAGATCTACTCTTTCTTATGCATCGCCGATGCTCAAATTCCGTGAGATACAACGTGTTCCTCTGAAATTCACCAAATTCATGGATGGGCATGAGCTTCATGAAGCAATCCTCTGCGAACAATCTGGGGTGCCAATTAAATTTTCATACCCCAAGAAAAATACAAATGTACAAAAAGTATGTGTCGACTACACATCTCTCAATAAGCATTGTCCCAAGGATCCCTTTCCACTACCTCGCATTGATCAGATAATAGACTCAACAGCGGGGTGTGCAAGGCTTTCCTTCCTGGATGCATATTCTGGTTACAACGAGATCAAGTTGAAGAAAGAAGACGAAGAAAAACATCTTTTATTACACCATACGGCGTGTTCTGCTATCAAGTCATGCCTTTTGGCCTAAAAAACGCGGGAGCAACTTACCAACGGATGATGCAAAACTACCTCGGAAGTCAAATAGGATGCAACATCCAAGTCTACATCGACGACGTGGTCATCACCACAAGAAAGGATTATCCTTTAATCAATGATTTGGCAGAAACCTTCGATAACCTAAACAGGTACAAGCTCAAGCTTAACCCAACAAAATGTTCTTTTGGCGTGTCAGCAGGGCAACTTCTAGGATTCTTGGTGTTGGCAAGAGGCATAGAAGCAAACCTAGAGAAAATTCAAGCAATACTAACAATGGAGAAACCAGCAGAGTTGCACGATGTACAGAAACTCGCAGGATGCATCGCGACATTAAGTTGATTTGTCACGCGATTAGGAGAAAAAGCTCTTCCCTTCTACGCACTCATGAAAAAAATCAGATGACAAGTTCGAGTGGACAGAAGAAGCAGATACAGCTTTTGCGCAATTGAAGAAAGTGCTCTCCACACCACCAGTGTTGGTCACACCAAAGGAAAAAGAGTCGCTACTACTGTATATCGCAGCCACACATCAAGTGGTAAGCACGGTATTAGTAGTCGAGAGAAGCGAAGAAGGAAAGGCGCACATAGTCCAGAGGCCGGTATATTTACTCAGCGAAGTATTATCTCCAACAAAGCAGAGGTACCCGCACAATCAAAAGCTTGTATATAGCATATTCACAACAACACGAAAATGACGGCAATAATTCGCGGTGCATCCAATCATAGTGGTTAACAAAGCCCCACTATCAAACATATTGAACAACCCTGCAGCAACAGGACGTGTCTCTTTATGGGGAATTGAACTATCACCCCTGGACATCACGTACAAGAAACTAAAACAATCAAATCTCAAGTATTACCGGATTTCACAGCAGAGTGGCTAGAACTAAAAAACATAGGGCCACTAGATTTATCGAGTGTATGGACAATGTACTTCGACGGATCAAAAAGAGTCCAAGGCGCAGGAGCAGGAGTAGTTTTGATATCACCGCAAGGCAAAAAATTGAAATATGTATTAAGGATGAGTTTTATGCAAGCTTCCAATAATGAAGCCGAATACGAGGCTTTGCTCCATGGAATGAAAATTCCCAAAGCATGTGGAGCAACTCGACTAAAAATGTTCGAGGACTCGAATCTCATCGTCCAGCAAGTGATGAACCGGTGCGACGCCATCATTGACAACATGACGGCATACATAAACCTATACTACTATCTAGAGGGAACATTCGATGGATGCGAAGTTTCACACGTCAGTAGGGCCAGCAACAAGGAAGCCGATAATCTAGCAAATATTGGGTCCCAATGCCTGCCTATACCACCAGGAGTATTTTGGGAAGAAATCAGAGAGAGATCAATAAAACATAGCAAGACTGCGACTACAGGAGAACCAAGCCAGCACTCAACAACAGGCTCGGGGGCTGGCAAGCCTGGTACAGGAAGCACAGTAGAACCAGAGGAAGTTATGATGGTCGAAGAAACCTGGATGCAGCCGTACCTAGCGTACATGATAAACAAGACACTACCCAAAGATACAGTTGAAGCAAGAAGGATAATACGGTGATCCAAGGCTTTCATTGTGTTACAGGGGAAGTTGTACAAGAAGAGCATAACTGGCGTCTTACAGCGATGCGTCACCCCTCAAGAAGGACAAGACATATTAGAGTGTGCGGGCATCACGTTAGCAGCAGAGCTATTGCAGCTAAAGCTTTTTGTGCAGGATTCTACTGGTTAACGGCCATTCAAGGCGCAAAAGATATAGTCATAAAGTGTGAGGCATGTCAACGATTTGCGTCTTGACCACACGCACCAGCAGCAGAACTACAGCCGATACCATTATCTTGGCCCTTTGCACAATGGGGTCTCGACATGGTAGGGAAACTACACAAAATCCTAGCCAAGAGGACATGTCTACATGTTTGTGGCAGTAGACAAATTCACTAAATGGGTAGAGGCAGCCCCGGTAACAACTCAAGATCCACAGCAGCAATCAACTTCATCAAGTCTATAGTATTTCGCTTCGGAGTGCCGCATAGCATCATCACAGACAATGGGACAAACTTCACATCGAAAGAGTTCAAAAGCTATTGCGAGAGTGTGGGAATCAAACTGAAATTAGCGTCTGTAGCCCATCCAAAGACAAATGAATAAGTCAAGAAAGCCAACGGCTTAATATGCAATGGAATAAAAAAGAGGCTATTAGCGCCCCTGGAGAAAGCCAAACACGCTTGGGTAGATGAGCTACCCTCCGTGCTTTGGATTCTGAGAACTACGCCCAATGCGGTACCCAAGAAACCCATTTTTTGGTCCATGGCACAGAAGCCGTGCTTCCAGTCGAAATCACCCATGAAGCCCCAAGAATTGCGGCTTATGACGAAACAAATTTTACAGAAGCACTTCAAGACGACGTTGACGCACTTGATGAAGCAAGAGATGTAGCACTAGACAGAGCTACGCAGTACCAACACAGTCTATGAAACTACCATAGTAGTCGAGTTCGCCCATGATCTTTCGTGGTAGGAGATTTGGTCTTACGACTCAAGCAAGACGGTCATGGCAAATTAGAGTCCCCATGGGTGGGACCTTACATCGTGACAGAAGTAATTCCAAGAGGAGCTTATTGACTACAAGACAAGAAGACAAGGAAAGATGAGAGCAACCCGTGGAATGCAGAACAACTTCAGCGATTCTATGCGTAGAAGGAGCATGATGATAGAAAACTTCGAGTTATGACCCTCTGAACCCAGAACATGAGGCCATAGGTCGGGTTCTTGGGGCCAACTCGACAATATGTATAATATGTCACTATTTTCCACTCGAGGGCTCCGACGCTCGAATCGTGTGAAAGAATATGAAAATTATCGAGATTCAGTACTGGTATGTCTTCAAGAATTATTGCAAGGTTGTTTCAAACTCGATATTCGGCACAAAGCAAGCACGGTTCAAGGAAACGCGCAAATAAATTAAACATACCTCGGAACACGGGTAGTTCCTCTGGTCTCTTACTAAACAACACGATGGCATAAAATAAAGTTCATTACATATACTTATTACATGCAGCAAGCCAAGAGAGAACTAAACAATAGATCACATCAAGGAAGCATCTACTGAAAGTGAACTTCTGCTTCATACTTCCTCTAGCACTATGTGACGTCATAGATCTTCACGTCAAACTTCGACGTACCGCAATGGTAGTCGAAAAGCATGAAGAACCCTTGATGCAGCTAATGGTCCTCTGCAAACTGGGGCCATCCGCCCCTGAAGTACATCTCGCCCCGCCCATCGTAGTACACTTCCACTTCATAGGGAGTTCCTCCCCTAGATTGTTCGCGAAGGATTACTTCACGAAGCTCACGCCCATCCATGAATTTGGTGAATTTCAGCGGAACACGCTGTATCTCACGGCATTGAGCACCGACGATGCAGAAGAAAGAGTAGATCTTGGGTGGAGAAGGAGGAGAAGCATCACGCAGAGCAGCGCTAGGACCTGGAGCAGCAGCAGATACCTTGGGTTTGTTTTTACTCCCCATAGGGCGGCCAGGACGCCGCTTCATAGATGTGGATGACAAAGCCACCATAGGGGCATCTTTTGGTTTGTTCTTACTGCCGCGGGGACGGTCGCGGCCTCGCTTCTCCATCTTCACACCGGCGTCCAGATTGGCACCACCAGCATCCGCCATTGAGAAGTTGTGCTTGGTGGAAAAACCCTAGATGAGATGTGGAGGAAGAAGACGATGCAGCGGAGGGAGTTTGGTAATGAAGAGATTAGGGTTTTTCGCTAACCGGCGTCCTTTATTTATAAGAAAACTTTCGTGGGCCTCTGCAAGTTATAGGTCCAAATAAATCTACGGGCTTTTACATTTTGCCCCGAGCAGGAAATAATGCAGCGACAGCATATATAAAGGACAGGGAAAAGATACATGCAAAGATTACAAGGATAAAAAGCAGTGCGACAGAACAGTACTGGAGTATATAAAAGATCACAACGCACCCCCCCCCTCATGGACTCAGGGGCTACTACCATTCGAAAAACTGGACGAGCAGCTAAGCACAATCGTACTAAGAGTACCGCAGGAGAAAGATGAGACGACAATATGTATATTTTGAGCCTATACCCAAAAACTTTCGCCTATAGCCTCGGGGGCTACTCCCATCGGGAGCACTGGTCGTGCACCCGATGATAATGGATAACTGATGTGGCACGGTGTTGATGTAATTTCACCGTCCATTTGGGAACCCCAAGAGGAAGGTATGATGAGCACAGTAGGAAGTTTTCCCTCGGTAAGAAACCAAGGTTTGTCAGTCCAGGAAAAAGCCAAACTCCAGAAGGTGATGCTTGCTAGCTTAGTGACACTCCAACAAGGGCGCCGTTAATGATTCATGTTAGCGCGTCTTCAACTAGTAGCAACACGGAACCTGCACACAACACAACCAAATACTTTGCTCCCAACTTACAATGAGGTTGTCAATCTCAACGGTTTGCTGTAAACAAAGGTATGAGCGTATCGAGTGGAAAGCAATAGTAATATGCGAGTAAAGTAAACAGTGCGACTAAAGTAAACAGGTGATAGCAATATAAATAAAATTGGACCGGGGTCCACAGTTCACTAGTGGTGTCTCTCCATAAGATAAATAACACATGCTGGGTAAACAAATTACAGTTGGGCAATTGATAGAATAAAGATAACGTGCATATGTCGCGAGGATCACTATGAGATTTACTCTGGGCATTACAACAAAATACATAGACCGCCATCCAACTGCATCTATGACTAATAATCCACCCATGGGGATATCGTCCGAACACCCCATGAGTATTAAGTTGCGAATAACAGATAACTGCATTAAGCAAAGTGTGTAATCTAAACAAAGCATATGCCCTTGGACATAAGAATGTTGTTTTCTCCCTAGTGGCAACAACACATCTACAACCTTAGAGGTTTTTGTCACTCCCCCAGATTAAATAGAGGCATGAACCCAACTATTGAGCATAAATACCCCCTCTTGGAGTCACTAGTATCTACTTGGCCAAGATAGCTACTAACAACGGAGAGCATGCAAGATCATAAACAACATAGAGATAACATAAGATATATGATTCAGCACATCAACTCAACATAACACCAATATTCATCGGATCCCAACAAACACAACATGTAGAACTACATAACGGTGATCTCGATCATGTAAGGCAGCTCATGAGATCTAAACATGAAGCACATGGTGGAGAACACAACCATCTAGCTACTGCTATGGACCCATAGTCCAAGGTAGACTACTCACTCATTGCGCCAGAGGCAAGCATGGCAATGAAGAATACCTCCGATGGTGATTCCCCTCTCCTGCAGGCTGCCGGGAAGAGCTTCTGGACCCTCCCGATCTCGGGTTGACGATGGCGGCGGATCGTGATGTGTTTCTGGAAAATTGATTGGGTACTTAGGTTTTCCCGTCGGGGGGTCTTTATATGCGAAGGGGCAGCGTCAGAAGTGGACCAGGGGAGTCTCACCATAGGGTGGCACGGCCAGGCCCTGGGCCGCGCCCCCTGGTGGTGAGACCACCCTCTGGCTTGGTTCCGTCTCCTCTTCGGTGTTCTGGAAGCTTCATTAAATATTTAGATATTCGGCTTTTGTTTCGTCCAATTCCGAGAATATTTCCTGTGTAACTTTTCTGAAACACAAAAATAGCAGAAAACATGGAACTGGCACCGTGGCATCTTGTTAATAGGTTAGTTCCATAAAATGCATAAAAACGCCACGAAGTGTAACGAAACACTAAGCAAATGGTGTAAAAACAAGCATGGAGCATCAAAAATTATAGATACGTTTGAGACGTATCAATAACATGGAAGAAAAATCAAAAGCGAAATTGACTAACTTTCGTCCACAATCTTCGACTTCATTGTCGACAAAATAACCATCGATTACTCCCATCGGGAGTTATTCACAGTTATTGGAAGGAAGAACAACTCGAAAGTTTTGTACATTTCAACAGTCAAACAAGGCTTGCAATAAGAAGTCAAATGATTCTCAAGCTAAGTCATCGCGACAAAGCTTGAATGTCGTGGTCATAAAAAATCATGAAGGTAAGACCCCAGGATCCGTCCTGTGTGGCCTAGTATACGCATCTGAATGCACTCTGCTAGTAATTATCCGTGTCTACGACACAAAGAAAATCCCGGTGGACGCACTGGGTACCCTGAGAACCACTGGAATTCATTCTTTGTAAGTCCTAAATGCGGCAAAAGAATGGGTTTGACCAGTTTCCCAGATTCATGTCCAAGGGGACTAAGTCTGAAGTAGGTAACAAGTGTCTGCTCTGACAGTTAACTGACCTCTTGATCCGTCAGAGCTGTCAGGCTTGTTAACCAAAACCCCTTGCGAGACAATGTAATGAAAGTTTTTTATTTTGAGTATAGGGAGAAGAAGAAGTCGAAAGATTAATCAAGTCGAAGATATGAAGATTTGAGATTCAACCCAAATCTACAATTCTGGTAGAATCTCGGGGGCTACTGACAAGGGTATAGGTAATAGATCCCGTTACTTGAGTACCCCTGAGGCCCATTAAGCTAGGCCCAAGTATAATCATAGTCGAAATACGAGTTCATGCCATATACCAATGTTGTAATATGAATCGGACCCGACTGGTTCCTTGAGACCTGGCCACCTTTATATAGGGGCCAGGAGAGGACGGTCAGGGACAGATTGAGAGTAAGCCAAGTTGACCACCATGTTTATTCTCGATACACGCCTTGTTTGACTGATTTTACCTTCGAGTTCATCCGACGCCCTATTGCCCCGATCCTAAGTCCTTCATCTAGGACATTTGTCGAGTTAACCCTTGTTAGAAAGTGACCCTTTTTTCAGGGTTTTTGCTTCATAATGTTTGAGGTGGTTCTGTTCTCAGCAGAAGGGAGAAGACATTCCTACATGGTAAGAGCATTTCCAAGAGACACGCGATAGGTTGAGAGGATATTACCAGCTACTTCTTATTTTCTCTCATATGGAGACATGCTCTTCCTGGTGAATTATGTTCTATCTTCACTTCCTACTTACTTCTTGTTATCTCTCATGATTCTTGTGGGCACGCTGGAGGTTATTGATAGAGCAAGAAGACATTGCATTTGGAGGAAAAATATTAAGAGAAGGTTGAGTCCTTGGATGCTTGGGGCATGGTTTGCAAACCAAAAAATAAAGGTGGACTTGGTATTATAAATTTGAAAGTCTAGAATGTGGCTTTGTTACTAAAACACCTCCATAAATGTTATAATAATGATCCAACTCCTTGGGTGCAACTAATTAGGGATTCTTATAACTATAATGTTGTCCCTCATGCTTTGGTTTCTTCTGGATCCTTCTAGTGGAGGAATGTTTTTAGTCTATCCAACGCATACAAAACAATAACAAGATGTGAAGTGGGAAATGGCGCAACTGTCCTTTTTTTGGTCCGACTCTTGGCAAGACCAGAAGCTTCAACTATCCTTTCCAAGATTATTCTGTTTTGCTTAGGACAATCTTCAATGAGTATGGGAGTTCATGCAGATTTACAATGTTTTAGACAATTTTCATCTTTCATTGTCTATTGAAGCATTTTAGGAACTAGCCCATTTAAATGCCAAGTTGCAAGATGTTTATTTGGTGCCAAATAAAAGTGATGCTTGGATTTGCTTTATAAACCCAGCCTGGTCTATTAGCTTCACTTTCAGGATATTCCAATTCATAAACCTTCCAGCTGGATTTGGCAGAGTAAATGCATGTCTAAGCATAGATTCAGTAGTATCAAGCAGCAAGTACTAGAGAGAAAATTGGCTGATTACTTACTGTGTGTGTTCTAGATGATCTTGTGGATGGATACTGAAAACATGCGTGGATCAATGATTTAGCTTGCTTGTCATTGTTCTGAGATCCCGGAGTTAACTCGATTTGGTTGATTACTTACTGCTTGTGTTTTCTTGTTGATCTTGTCAATGGATACTGAAACCATGGATGGGTGGTCCGTTGAATTCGAACTACGACTACATTTGTTGTTTCTGTACTTTTAATTGCAAGGGTCGAGGAATCTATTCCAATCTGTCGCCATGAAGCAAATGGAGCGATCTCCTGCATTCAGCGGGGTGGGACCCAGTTTTAGTGACCAATTGGTTGTGATGCTGTCGATCTGGATGCGTGTTCGGACGCGTGTTGGCTTATCGGGCCGCATGCGAGAGGTCGGTTGGGATACAAGGCGAACTGGGCTTGTGTTGACCCCGGTCCTCGCCTGGTTCGCTTCAGTTGATTTTCCTTCTTTCTGCTTCCCCTCGGCTCGCGTTGGCGGTGCTGGTTTTCTGGCGATGGGGCGGCGCTTTCTGGTGGTGGTGGAGGCGGACCTGGGGTGCTCGCACCGGCGGAGCCGCGGTGGTGCCTGTTTCTGCCGGTGGTGGAGGCCGGGCTGGGGTGGTCGCGCCGGCGGGGCCCTGCAGATGGGCCGTTCCGGCGTCCCTGCTCACTGAGGTTGTCCTTGCTGGCGAGGGCGGCAGCAGCGGAGCAAAGATAGGTACCCGTCTGCTTTGGCGCACTCCCAAAATACCCTACTCAAAAGTCGCTACACCATGCCTTCCTGGAGTGATCATTCAGGTCCTGCTGATCTACCGGTCGGTGAGGAGGTGAGTCCATCGCGTCTAGATCCCCTCGCTTTCTGTTCTTCCTCGGTGCTTGCTGCCGTGTTCAGAGTGATTTTGCCCCCGACTCACAGTTTTCGGATAGGCCTCGGGATGTGGAAGAAACGTCAGCCAGCCAAACGGGTCCGATCCGGTGCCACCACGGAGAAGAAGCCCTTGTCAAGATTGCTTGGCAGGGCACGAACACCGGCAGGAAGTTCTTTGGTTGCAGAGCTAAGGTTAGTAACTTAATGTATACACCTCTTGCTACTGATCTCTGTAGCTGCAGCTGCATTCCTCTTTTTTGAGATTGATGCACATTCCCAGGGAGATAGTATATATTTGTTTGATTGTCTAAGTTAGAAGCCTCCAGGTTACACAAGTCTCACCTTAAGATAGTATGGGGTTTCAGTTGTGTGACAAAATTGAACAGAAAAATGATCCCCTGCAGATTATATGGGTCTCGCCTTAAGATAGTATGAGATTTCAGCTGTCTGACAAAATCCAACAGAAAAATAAACCCAACATCTTTTCAGACAAAAGGAAACAATTTGATTTCACAACAAACACCTTGCCATATTGAAAATACAATTTATTATTGGAACAAGATGCAGATCAAGATGCAATTGGCTAAAGTAATTATCATGCAACAGTACTATATCATGCAATCTAGAATTCGAGAAGGACAATATCATGCAAAATTATGTCAACTAAAAAATTAGATTGTTGAGCTGCTGATTTGCTGCTTCTGACATGCTCGATTGGTTGTTGCTGACTTGCTGCTCACTTGTTGCTGACTAGGGGTAGAGGCACTGCATATGAGAAGATACTTTGATGCGAATAGACTATAGAGTACTAGCTACCTGGTGAACTACTGCTTAATTAACAGCATACATAGGCTAGGCCTTCTCCTTCCCGATTTCTTTTTCCATGTTGTTGTGAATGAAGTGGGACTCCTTCCTTGCTCTATCCTTTAGATCTCAAAGACTAGCTCGGTATTTTCAGTTTGGCATAAGCCTGAAGTAGCACTAGCTGTTTCAATTATTGTTTTCTTCAGCAAATGAGTGCTTTCTGAACCAGATTAGTACTTGATGTTATGGCTAATGTAAACCTTCTTCAGTGGAAATTTTTGGCGAATCACTTGACAAGATTTTATTTATTTTGGAATTTTTTTCATCTCATGATGTATCTGCCAAGTATCTGTTCTTGGCAAGGATGGTAAACTGTGCACATGGTTTCCTGAAGCAACATATGTTCTGATATCACTTTTGCAAGTCTTTCTGCAGGTGGCATCACATTTTAACCAGAGCAAGATTATCTAAATAATCTCCATATCTGAATAATCATAATAGATTTCATTAAAATTCTTTTCTTTTATTATCTCTTCTTATATACAATAACAGTAATAGTGTTAAGTTATTCAGGGACTTATGATATACAATGTGATTAAGTGATTTTGAGTCTTGGACCCAACACACATAAAAAAACTAAAGAAAGTGCACCATTTAACTTTACTCGCATTGCAAAAAAGTGTGTGCTCCTCCATCAATTTCTTTCATTGTTGCCTCATTTTGAGGAGTTCTAATTTCTTTGTTGTCAGGAGCAGTTTTTTAAGGAGTTATAAACCTATCGTAGGAACTAGATTTTGTAGCATGTTCACTTTTGTTATATTCATTCCAGTTAAAGTTGCTAATTTAAAAATATGATAATAAAAGGTTCAAACCACTTATATTTTGGTTACATGTGCCATGGTGTTTGGTCATTGCTTAGGCTTGTTTTATTTGTTCCAGGGAATTATGCACTAGCCTTTCAGTTGTGGTTAGCACTCTATAATTTTGCTGGTTGGATACATGCTTCAGGTTAAGCATAATCTCAGTTTGTTAGGATAGCACATGTACCAAAACACTGAAAAGTACATAGTTAGCACTCCATCTTTTACTGCATTACTGATAGAAAACACCAACTACATATCTGAAGATGCCTTCGCAGCGCAGCCTCTGCGTAGCTTCTTTAACTACTTTTGCGCCTGAATCAGATATACAAGAACGCATGCATAAATCCAAATTGAGCTGTTTATTCTCTGTGCACCCAGACATGGCAACATTGGCATCTGATCTCTGTTCACTCTTACAGGTGGACCTGACCGTCTATCTGCCACGGCAACAAGTCCTTCAGCGGATGTGCTTCGTTCTCAACCTACCCATCGTCGCTGTCTACACGGTCCGTCTCGCCGACGGCACCTTCAAGGGCTACATCATCGTGGGAATACTGCCGGATGGCGTCAGCTCGTGGTCGTTAGCCATCCAGACACCCTTCGAAGGCTCTCCGATGCTGAACGAGTACGCCGCCATCGACAGCGCCGCCGATGCCGTCATCCAGTTTCTTTGCACACACAAGAACGTCAAGGTCGACGACATGACGGCCCAAGGATGCAGGCCGAACAGATGTGTGCAGCCTTGGCCACATACCATCAGGCCCTAGCAGAGCAGGCCCAGCGCCAGACCAATACCCTCTGGTTTAGGTCTGAAGATCTGCTGGGCAAGATCAAATACATCTGCCTCAAATCGGCAGGCCTCTTGCCGATCAAGCACGAGCGTATCCGCGGTCCTACAGGCGACCTCACCATCAGGCCGGTATATGCCGGTTCAAAGAAGCCTGTCATCCGCAGTCACAAGCTGGCGAACTCGCTCACCCGCCTCCTCGGTCACAAGCGTGCCACCGAACGCGCTCTGCTCGAACGGGTAAAAGAAGCATGTCTACAGCTCTATCCCACACTACAACCTGACGCCTGCTATGACTAACCCTCCTCAATCTCATCTTATCTACAGGGGCGCGTCTGAAGCCAGCTCTCCAAGTATCCAGTCCAAGAAGAAGATCGGAAGAAGCTCCAGCGCCGGCCTCATTCAGTACAAGAGGCCATGTTTTGAGTTCCAACAAGAGATAGGTGCGATGCAAGCCCTCTGCCTCCGTTACATCTGCAAGAACAAATCACGCAACGCTGCCAGAAGACAACACGCATGGTTTACCCAATGCACAACAGGCAGCATCCCCCAACGTAGTATGTTGTTGTACCGGGTTCGTAGGTAGGGCTCCTAGGCCAAGCACGATGGTTTACCCTGCGCCAAGTGCCTTTGCTTACAAAGCAGCAACCATGTAAATATATGTACAGTATATTATATATATAGGACTCATCTTGTATACTCCTGGGTGTACATACTCCCATATTCAATATACTTCATATACAAGGGTATTATACCTTTTTATCATTTTTAATATACCTCATTAATTATTCTAATATACCTTAATATAAGTAGTATGCAAAAAATTTCATCGAAACCCTTATTTTTTTTTAATATATCACTTTTACGTGCATAAATGCAGTATATACGCAAATAATATGAGGTATATAGACTCAAATAAAAATTTTCATAAAACTCACTTTGAGGTATCTAGTATTAACTAATAAAGTATATTAAAAATGATAAAAATGTATAATAGCCTTGTATATGAGGTATATTGAACGTGGGAGTACATACACCTAGGGATACCATCTCATTTTCCTATATATATCAGTGTATGGTTACAAGCTATTTTTTTTAGTTAAAGCTAGCATGTTCTCCATTTGTCAAGAACAAACAACGAGCTCATCCTAAAAGCAAGCGGTCCACCAGGAGTTTACTAAAACTGCAATCGTTATCAAAACGGTTTGATTTGAAAAGTTCTTGTACAACCAAATATAGGCCAAAAAGAAAAGTCATTCAGTGACAAATAAAATTGCCTCTTACACTCAAAACACGTACTACTAGACAAACTAAGAGCAGCCAAAAAATTCGGCCACCTCTTGATATATCTTGGGATATTTTCTTGTGAACTGTGTTAATGCAAGAGCATTTTAGATAGGCCAGCATGTTTCTCTGATATATTACAGGTATTATTCAGCAAGAACAAAACACTTTTTAGGTAAGAGGTTGAAAATTTGTTGACAGAAGGTTGTTCAGATGTGGAAAAAAAACAGTTAAGGAAATTAGTGTTAGCAGTTGAATCCAGATGTAGAGGAGCATTGGTTGTTAGTTCAATTAAAACATTACGATATCTATTTATTAGCTGTGTACCTGTTCGTGTATAAGATCAACATTTTAGTTCAAAATGTGGTAATACTGTGTCTAAGTATGCAGCTGTATGGAAAATTACAGATTACAAATGCCTGATCCCACGCGGCAGCGCGCGTCAGGTTCTAGTGCTTTGTATGGATGATATGTTTCAGCGATTCGTCCCTGTAATCTGCCATTTCTTGTCAGGAAATTTCTGCAACTTGATGTCGTTTATCTGACATAGCAGAGTTTATTGTTCTAACTTGCAGTAGCTTGATTTGGGTAAACAACCATGATATATATACGCTGTTGCTGTTGACACGTTCTATTGTTGTACTCATGTAACGTTAATCTCCTGTAACCAATAGCCCTAGTCTTCAGGATCTCTAGCTGTACGTGCGGCAGCTTCTCTCGCCCACGACTCCATCTCCTCTATATGTATTCTCCTGTAACTGAACCTCTATGATCAATACAACAACTTTCACCGTTCAGCTTGGTATCAGAGCTATCGAGCTCGACCTCAACCCACCATGGCCGATCCAAACCCCTCATCGGCGGCCATGACCACTCCTTCCTTCCCTTCGGACACCCTAGACACCGACCCTCACACACCTCTCCTCCAGCGCCCTCCTTTCCGACCTCGGGCGGCTCTCACTCCTGCCCACGGCGAGGTTTTGTTCGGCAACGAGCTGCCCGCCTCCCTGCCTGTAATAACCACCACCTCCGCTGCAACCTCCCTTCCCTCCCTCCCCAACTCCGGCGCCCAACAACCTCTGCATTCGCGACATCAACATCGAGCGCTACATCGACTTCAAGGTCACCACTGCCGGGGCAAATCTCTCCAAGTGGCGGCAGGTTTTCACCTTCCTCCTCTCCATGCATAACTGCCTCGACCATGTGACGGATGGCGCCGCCCCGGCCGCTCCCTCTGCCGATTGGATGGCCGACGACATCCACATCTCCCTGTGCTTCATGAAGACACTCGCCGATGATCTGCACCGCCTTGTCGCCGGCTCCGACGGCCGCGCCGCCACCACATGGTCTCGCCTCCACAACTTTTTCTTTGCTAACCGGTCCTCCCGTTACGTATATCTCAGCAAAATCTTCCGGAACACGCCGCGCGGCGACATGAGGATCGCCACCTACGCCGACCGCCTTCAGACTATCGCCGACGACCTCGCCGACATCGGCTATCCGGTGGCTGATCATGACCTCACCATGCAGTTCCTGGCCGGACTCGGGCGCAAATTTCGCAATCAGTCCGAGCTGATCCAAGGCACGCCGCCGCTCCCCTCCTTCACCGACGCCTGCTCGCGACTCCTCCTCGCCGAACACAACTACGACCACGAGCAGCAGGACGAGGCCTCCCAGGTCATGGTCGTCCACGGCGGCCAGGAGCGTGGCCAGGAGCGCGGCGGTGACCGCGCCGGCCGCGGGAACGGCTCCTACGGCAGTGGCGGACGGGGCTCTGGCGGTGGCGGCCGGGGTGCCCCTCAACCCGGCCCGATCCCTGGCGTCAGCCCGAACTATCGGGGCAAAAACCCCATCCCCGGGTTCGTGCACCCGAACCAGGCGGCGGGCACGGCTGGGCGCGGCCGCGGCGGTGCCCCGGCCACCGGTGGCGCTCCATCGAACGGCGGCCCGGGCAGTTCCTACCTCGGGGGGGCAGGCGGCCCCTCCCAAACGCCCTGGTTCGGCTACTTCGCTCCTGTGGGGGCGCAGTTTCCGCCTGTCCGTGCCCCCTGGATTCCTCCCAACGCATCCAGCGTTCTCGGGGCTCGTCCAGGCGCGTCGCATCACGCGTATGCCCTGCAGCACTACGGGAGCCCGACGCCACCACCCTCCGCTGCGCCATCCGTGCCAACCTCGGCTCCCTCCTACGACTACAACGCCCTTCTCCACCACGCCATGAGCAACGCCACCTCCTACCCGCAGCAGCCACCGGTGTGGTACATGGACTCCGGCGCCTCCTCCCACGTCACCGGTAAGACGGGTAACCTGACCACCACTCACTCTCCCTTAGGCCATTTAAATTCTCAGCATATCGTTGTTGGCAACGGGTCTAAACTCCCCATCCTAGCCGTAGGTGATGTCCAAATTTCGTCTCTCCCCCTTCACTTACAAAATGTGCTAGTCTCCCCCGACATCGTTAAGAATCTCATATCCGTTCGCAAATTTACTCGTGATAATTTTGTCTCCATTGAATTTGACCCTTTTGGTTTTTCTGTGAAGGACCTAGCCACCAAGACTACTATTCTTCGCTCCAATAGTGACGGGGACCTCTACCCATTTCATGGTTCTACAACACCGGCGCACACGGCTCTCACCACCACCGGCGGCGATACCTGGCATCGGCGCCTTGGGCACCCAAGCTCCTCCGCCACACCACATTTTCCATTAGATTTTCTTTCATCATGTAATAATGCGGCTACCCCTAGTTCTCCCATCTGTGAGGCGTGCCAACTAGGTCATCAGGCACGCCAACCCTTCCCCACCTCCACCTCTCACACCACCGCTGCATTCCAACTCATTCATTGCGACTTGTGGACGTCGCCCATTATTAGTTTTTCTGGTTACAAGTATTATTTGGTTATTTTAGATGACTACTCTCATTACTCATGGACTTTTCCTTTGCGCCATAAATCTGATACTTGTGCCACACTTGAGCGATTTTTTCATTATATTTCCACTCAATTTCATGTAACCATCAAGTGCTTGCAATGTGATAATGGTGGCGAGTTTCTTACCCACTCACTTCGTGATTATTTTGCTCAACACGGTGTTTGTTTTCGCTTGTCCTGCCCGCATACCTCCCCACAAAACGGCAAAGCGGAGCGCCTCATTCGCACGACCAACGACATCATCCGCACTCTGCTTCTCCAAGCCACCCTACCACCATCCTTTTGGGTCGAAGCCCTCCACACCGCCACCTACCTTCTCAACATCCGTCCGTCCCGCGCTGTTAGTCATCAAACACCCCACTTTCGTCTCTACGGTTCTCATCCTCAATACGACCACCTGCGTGTTTTTGGTTGCCTTTGCTATCCCAATTTGTACGCCACATCCGCTCACAAGCTTGCACCCCGTTCTACCCGCTGTGTTTTTATCGGCTATCCTCGAGAGCACAAAGGCTACAGGTGTTTCGATCTAACCTCTCGTCGTGTTATTGTGTCCAGGCATGTTGTTTTCGACGAGAGTACCTTCCCGTATTTTTCTGCTGATTCCCGTGCTGCAAACGGTGTTGTTCAGGAGTCCCAAGTGGTTCCTGTTGCCGCTGATCAACCTCGGATCGCCCGCAGCCTCGGGATCCCAGCCCAACCCGCTCCCTCTCGTTCCCCGTCCTGCGCCACCTCTCCCCGCTCGACACCTGGCGCGGCACCACCAGACCCGCACGCGCCCACCGCATCCACCCCGATCCCCACGCCTGAGTCACTTTCTCCCACGCCACCCACCTCCTCTGCCTGCTCCCCGACCCACCCAACCCCGCCTCCCGCCCTGTCTCCTGTGATCCAACACTCCACCTCATCCTCCTGCTCCCCCGACTCCAACACTCCACCCCATCCGGCCCACGACTCCCTGCCGCCACGTCCCAGCATGCAGCCTCTGCCACCCCGATCGATTCCAGTAGCTCCACCCGAAAACCCACACACCATGGTCACCCGTGGCAAAACGGGCTATTTCATGCCGAAACAGCATTTTTCTCTCACCGCTACACCGATCTCACCACTCCCTGCCACCTACCGCTCTGCTCTAAAAGACCCAAACTGGCACAACGCAATGCTTGATGAATTTAATGCCCTAATGCAGAATGACACGTGGTCTTTGGTTGCTCGTCCTGCAGGTGTCAACGTGGTGACCGGGAAGTGGATTTTCCGGCACAAGTTCAACCCCGATGGCTCGCTGGCGCGTTACAAGGCTCGGTGGGTGGTTCGTGGATTCACACAGCAGCACGGCGTCGACTATGGTGAGAAGTTTAGCCCGGTGGTCAAGCCGGCCACCATTCGTCTCGTACTCAGCATTGCCACGATGCACTCGTGGCCAATTCACCAACTGGACGTCAAAAATGCTTTCCTTCATGGGCATCTTGAGGAGACCGTCTATTGTGAGCAACCCTCCGGCTTTGTTGATTCCTCTCATCCATCCCATGTTTGCCGCTTGCAAAAATCTTTATATGGCCTCAAACAAGCTCCTCGGGCGTGGTTTCATCGCTTCACCTCTTTCATCGCCACTCTTGGTTTTTTGGCTTCCAAAAGTGATTCTTCACTATTTATTCTTCGTCATGGCTCTTCCGTTGCATATTTGTTGCTTTATGTTGATGATATCATTCTTACCGCCAACTCCACCACACTCCTCCACTCTGTCATCCATTCCCTCAAAACCGAGTTCTCCATGAGTGATCTTGGCGACATCCACCACTTTCTAGGCATCAACGTCCACCGTACCACCGAGGGCCTCTTCCTCTCTCAACAACAATATGCACTCGAGATTCTTGAGCGAGCCAAGATGTTAAACTGTCATTCCATCTCCACGCCCATCGACACACAGTCCAAACTTTCCTCCACCCACGGTCAGCCATGCCATGACCCAACCCTCTACAGGAGTCTTGCCGGTGCTCTCCAATATCTCACACTCACTCGCCCCGACCTGCAATATGCTGTCCAGCAGGTCTGCTTATTCATGCATGCTCCTCGCGGTGTCCATTTTCAGCTCATCAAACGCATCTTGCGCTATGTTCGTGGCACTACTCATTTTGGCTTGCAGCTCCACAAGCGGTCTTCTCTTGATCTTATTGCTTATTCTGATGCTGATTGGGCGGGCTGCCCGGATACTCGGAAATCCACCTCCGGCTTTTGTGTTTTCCTCGGTGATAACTTGATCTCTTGGTCTTCGCGACGGCAACCTACGGTTTCTCGCTCCAGTGCTGAAGCTGAATACCGTGCTGTTGCTAACTGTATTGCCGAGTCTTGTTGGGTCCGCCAACTCTTGCAGGAGCTGCATCATCCGCCCACCCGTGCCACGGTTGTCTACTGCGACAATGTGAGCGCCATGTACATGTCCGAGAATCCTGTCCAGCACCAGCGGACCAAGCATATTGAGATTGACCTTCACTTCATCCGCGACCGTGTGGCTCTCGGCGAGGCCAAAGTTCTTCATGTGCCGACCAGTTGTCAGTTCGCTGACATTTTCACCAAGGGGCTGCCAACTAAGGTGTTTCAGGAGTTCCGATCCAGTTTGAACGTCGTGCCTAGCGTCGTTCCAACTGCGGGGGGGTGTTGACACGTTCTATTGTTGTACTCATGTAACGTTAATCTCCTGTAACCAATAGCCCTAGTCTTCAGGATCTCTAGCTGTACGTGCGGCAGCTTCTCTCGCCCACGACTCCATCTCCTCTATATGTATTCTCCTGTAACTGAACCTCTATGATCAATACAACAACTTTCACCGTTCAGCTGTTGCAAGCTGCAGCCTGAAATCCATGTGCAGTAGCAGTCCTGCAGTTTTGAATTGGATTTGTAATTTGCTGTGTTGAGTTGCGATCAGAGAGAGATACAGTTGGGTTCATGCACACATTTCTTGCTGATTATTCTGACTATCCTGGAATTCATGCGCATATTCGGTGATTGTCCTGGAACATGTGCGGCAAACACAACTGCCGAATTCGCTTCATTCCGTTTGCAAACATATCTGCATTTTCCTCTCAAAGTTAACTGGTTATGTACTGGATCAACTCATTTCAAATTGGCATGTGCTCATCTAGCCGTCTTAAGCTCGTAATTCAAAGCTTGAGACAGAGGAAGTTCACGCATATGTGGAGCCTTGTGAAATGCCAACATTGAAAGAATTTCGTATATTTCCTATTTTTCAGTAAAAGATATTTATCCAAGTTGATCAAATGTGGCAACTTAGTAGTACAACACAAATTCAGTAAACTACTACTGAACTCTAAACACACGTTATGGCATCTGAGTAGGCCCCCTACAAACATATCTCATTCTGTATCTTCAAAAGAATCATCCATTATTAGACTATATCTGTGTGTCATATCTGTGGCCGACAATATCAACTCCAACTTCCCAATGTATCTTCAGTCCTCCAGGCACGCTCGGATTTTTCTTTCTTTTCTGCAACCCATGTTAGAAGTATTTTTCTTTCAAGCTGTGTGCACGCTCTATAACTGGCCAGACAGACCTCGCCCCGGGTCATACCTCGACAGCAGCCTCCTCTGTCCAAACAACAGGGAACAAATTCAGCAACGTAGTTCTTCAGAAAAAGGAGGGAAAGTTCAGAGAGGACTACTCACGATTGGCTCGAACTGAGGTTCTGCCAGGTTCGTCTCCAAATTCCTTAGCACCAGCAAGATCTGCACCATGTCAAAGTTGGCTCTGTTAATCAAATTAAAGAGCAGAGCAGGGGAGACTGCGAATTATCATGCTGACGAAAGGCACTGAAACTGCAGTTCTGAAGCAGACTTACGGTCTTCACGGTGATGCCGTCCATGTCCTTGAGTTTCTGCAGATGGGCCTCGATGTGGCACGGCGTATCCGGGTCGAATATGTCGCCGATGAACCGGTACACCTGCGCGAAGTGCATATATTCTACAAGAAGCAGAACCATGCAAAATAAGGATTCAGTTAACAGTTTATTCAGAAAGAGTAAATTTGGCATGCTGAAACAAAGAAGATTTCATACCTGGAGAGAGCGGGAGTGGGATCGTCTGGTCCTGCGCGTCGGCGACCGCTGGCACATCGCTCGTGCCGCCGGCGCCAACCCAGTCCATGCTCGTGTTGCTGAAGCTCGGCGTCCCTCCGAATGAGCTGCCATCTGAGTAAATTCAAAGTTATGATCGCGGTGTCTGGTGTCGACTCAGAGTGTTTCTAGAAATGGAAATTGAGATAAGAAGAAGAGTTACCTGGATCTTCAGTCTGGCTTCCTGCACCTCCTTGGTTTACCCAGGCTGAAAACGTTCAGAACACAGTGCAAGGTTAGATCGCAAAATCATGGAAATTTAGTGTGCAATGGAAGTTGCAGCGTCGCACATTGATCAGAAGTTCAGAGTAGTTAGCAGGTGGACAGTCAAAGACAGAGTCGCTTGCCATTGGATGCAGGGAGAACACCCGGACAGTTCCAGCCGATGGGACTCTGAACGACACCGGCTGGACACTGCTGCGGGTGTCCGTGCAGCACCGTCGTCGCAACCGCGCCGCTTCCGATCGGCGTGCTCTGCGGTGGCTGCGGCGTCACGGCGAGCCTGCGGCTCGGGTGCTGTGGCGGCAGGCCGGCGGCGAGGCCGAGCCTCTGGACCTTGAGGAAGTACTTCTGGGCATGGCTGCGTATCTGCACACAACACATGCGCATTAAGTTCAGCATTACCATCGCTGCATTTCCGTTATCTCCAAATGGAAAGTAATCATCGAGAGTGATTCGAGTTACCTGCACCGCGGTCTTGGTGCGGACGTGCTCCTCGATCTTCTTCCAGTCGCGGCCAAACCTGTAACCCGTACAGAAATTCAGAGTTTCAGACAAGCTTTGTTCAGAGACTGTCAGTCAGAACAGAGCAGAGCGTCATGCACAGAGCTGTGACCTGAGGAGGGCGTCGAGGAAGCGCTCGTGCTCCTCGGGGCACCACCCCTCGCGCGGCCTGGTGATGGTGTAGGGCTTCCTGGCCTTCTTCTCCGGCGCCGACGACGTTCCCTCCCCGCCGCCCCTCTCCGCCATGGTCGCCCAGCTGCTAGCTCCCTTCCGCTGACAGTCGCTCTCGATGCCCGAGCTAACGCGACACCCGCGTACGTCTATATATACTGCATCGCGCGTGCACGCTCTGGCCTGCAAATCCATTTCTAGTTTGAACTTCGGAGGACAGCTTTTCTGCCGGTTCAGGATGGATTCGTCGTCCTGTCAGTTCTTACACGGATCGGTGGCGATTCTGCCGTGAGCTCGGGCACTGGAGACTCGAGAGGTGGCCGAAGAATTAGGCGAGGGGTGGATTAGCGTGTACAGTTGGCGGTTGCATGGAAGTGGCGGCCACCGGGTTGGTGCAACTCACCGGCCGGGCCTCGTGGTCGGAGCGAGACGTGTCCAGCGGCGGCGACGGTGGTAACGCGTACGGAGATGCTTCTTACCCCTCACTACAACATCGGAGCTTTTTTTTTTTTTTTTTGGTAACACGGGAGCTAATATGGGGCACTCTAAAGTACCCCTAATGTTTAAAAAAATATCCCTAATTACTTTTTAGGGCACTTTGGAAAGTGCCTCCTTTACTCATACCCCTAAAAGTTTTTAGGACACTTTAAGCAAAGTGCCTCTAATTGAATTTAATTAAGGACATTTTAATCAAAGTGCCACAAAAGCTTTTTGGGGCATTTTAATCAAAGTGCCGCAAAAGTTTTTAGAGGCATTGTAATAAAAATGCCTCTAAAATATTTAGGGACATTTTAATCAAAGTGCCCCAAAAGCTTTTAGGGGCATTTTAATCAAAGTGCCCCTAAAGCTTTTTGGGGCATTTTAATCAAAGTGCCCCTAAAGCTTTTTGGGGCATTTTAATCAAAGTGTCCCTAAAACTTTTAGGGGCATTTCAATCAAAGTGCCCCTAAAACTTTTTTGGACATTTCAATCAAAGTGCCCCTAAAACTTTTTTGGGCATTTCAATCAAAGTGCCCCAAAATAAACAGAGGCAGCTCAACAATTCAATCAATTGAATGCATTACATCTCAATTAATTACTGAAACCAGCTCAACAATTTCGATACAAATATGATAATACATTGCAAATGTTGCTCCTAGGATGAAATCATGAGATGCAAGAGGAGGAACACATGTTTATATACAATGATGGAGTCAGGGGAAACATACTACGACATGTAACATTTGGTGATTCAGTGTCAAAAGCATGAAATAAAGGCAACACCCAAAGCTGATCATGGACATTCTTGCGACTGTGATTTTCCGAGGCCGTGGCACCAGGAAAACATAGGTCTAACAGGCAGCTGGATCATCAAAAGCAAACACCACTGCGAATGAGAAGATAAACCAACAGTAGTGAGAACCAAGGTGAATATAAGGAATCTTAAGTGCCAAAGCTAAGCTTGTGTCTGATATAGTAAAACAGTGGCAAATAATATGGGAAACTAAGCATAAGAAAGAAATGAATAAAAATATAATTAGAAGGCAAATCAAATTAGGTCAAACTTATTTCTGCCATGTGTTGTTTAGGACAATCACCACCGTAATACATGACCGATATAAACTGAGGCATGACTTCTTCCAATATAAATCCATCAAAGATAAGAAACAACGATGTCATTCTCCAAAGCAGTGTACCACGCAGATTAAACAGCCAAAGAAAGCACCATCATACAGAGACAAAGTCTAATACTTGAAGAAATTAGATCATGATCAAGTGACATAAATCAAGAATCTAACATGGAAAAAAATCCAAATCATCCGAAAGATCTACATGATATAATGGCACTTAGGAAAGAAAATTTATAATTAAACATGAATAAAATATGTGCGGAGTTCATTTCAAGAGCCATGATTACTTCAAAAGTGGTAAGCCCTTTCATGGTGATTGGGAAAGAACTAAAACTATGATGGTGATAAGTGAAAAGAAAGAACTAAGAGTTTGTGCATTTTGGGAGAAAGGAGAAAGGAACTGGCCAAATAATAGGTGCATTTTGCTTTAGTCATCTATCTGAATTTGTTGACAACCCAATAGTGCCAATAGTACCTAACCACGCCACAATGACTCAATGCGGCAAGCTCCAGCTTGACGATAACCTGCAAAGAAAAAATAACAGAGGAACCACGCGAGTGATCAGATAAAGAAGACCACCAACAAAAACCATAACATCTTCTATTAAAAACATGGATACAGTAAACATAATTCTTCTTTAGGTGCAAAAGAGAAGGTCATCCTATATGCAGGCACACAAGCAAGCCCTAGGCACAGACCGTGAACACCAACAAGAAAAGAAACTGAAAGAATGAATAACTTAACCTATTTTTATATCCCGCTAATTAAGGGAAGAAAAGGCAAACATGGTCATAAGAGATCCGAAAAGGGATCAATGTCCATTACAAACACCCAAACATACATAGGCCATGCTTCCATGGAGAGAATTGTTTTATCTTTAGGAAGTACCTCTCGCCAAAAAAATTAAGAGGAGCAAACAAAAGTTATCTAAAAATTGGGAGTCAGTAACAATAACATGACAAAAATCAGAGGCAAACAAAAATTAACTGAAAATTGAGACTTTAAAAATCAAGATGGAAATAAGGAGCAAAAATGACTAAATGATAACCTTGAGAGGTAATCAGCAGGTTCTCATTTAGGACAAAGAGGTTCCACCTAACAACAGGTTGCAAAACAAATTCTAATAATGTTCCACCTAACAACAGGTTGCAAAACAAATTCATAAATTATTTCAGAAAATATTAAATCTTTCAGAAAATACATATCACCTTAGTATGTGTATGATTCAAAAAATGTGTATGATCCAAAATTCCATCTTTGAGCTCTAGTGATCTAAAAAAATCTGAGTCAGCAAAATGAAAGCGATATTTTAGATTTGTCTACAAATATGTCATGACGTTGAACATTAATTTATAATAAACCTAGGATGGAAGGAGTCTAATCTATTTGATATCATGTTAGGAAAGGTTCAGGGTTCTAAACATCAAATCTATAGAATGTCGTGTATTTATGTCCGGCCGTCTGGGGCAAGCAAGAAAGAATCAATCTAATTTCCTCAACACCTCCAAATATATTACATCAGGTACATGCCCAGTTAGAAAACGTGTCAGACTTCACATCAGGTTTTGTTCACTTTGGCGTTCCTAGGGCTGTGTTCTGGGGCTGGCAGCTGGGACGGTACCCTATAGCAATTCTTATATGTTGTACAAAATAAAAATGGTAGTTAAACATGCAGCTTAGTCTTTATTTCCTTGCAATAATGTGAACCTATGATATAAATATGCAGTCTCATTAGCTGGATCGAAATCCCTAAATAATTAAAATGCATGACAGTTTTAGCGGACCATACTGTAAAACAGAGTACTTTGTTTGTAATGGCAACATGATTTTATCATCTGTATAAAATTGTAGGCACTTATAGAATGATATTGGAGTAATATGCTTTCCTTGCATACTGCATGAGAAGGAAACCTGAGACAAGTCATTGGGGGCATGGAAGAAGATTTAGTCCCTTCATAAAAAAATTAACTTTCCCTGAAGCAAGAAATAATCTCTCCAGCATATATGCAAAGAGCCAAAGACTACTTGTTTCATCATAATTGGAACAACTAACAAAAACCAGAATACTGAGGTAGGCCAAGAATTTAAGTACCTGACCATGTCAAACATGATTAGGTTCGATCATAAATTGCCTCATTGGATAGCAGATAATGCCCACCGAGCTCATCCGAGGTAAGAAACAATTTATGCCATCACGCTTTTCAATCACAACGGTCCAATTAACAATTGACTTAAAAAATCAAGTTCAAGGAAGCCAACAGAAATCAGTACTAAATAATAAGTTTTCAAATTTGGTTTGCTAGACAAATTAGTAGGAAAAAGTTATCAAGCATTCATATCATACATCAAGCGACATGGTGCTTCAGGCTTGGCGGAGGGATTTTGAAGGGCACAGACAGACACTGTTAGTAAATTCTATAGCATCCTTAGTACAACTTCATAAAGTCCGGAGTTCAGACTGCCAATGAAAGACCATAATAATCTCTACACTTGTAGGCATGATCAGATATTTAAGGATTAGGTAATGACAGGTTTACATAGCATACCTTGGATGCAATAGTGACCTCTGGGCTTGATATTATGAACTACTCGAGGAGAGCCTGACCATACCTATGTTGTGCGTGGTGGATCTGGAAACACCGCCAATTCTAGTAGATCTCAATAACACTTATTTACCTGTCATGTATCATACATTAACTTGCAGGCATTGGTTAAATAAAGAGAACATTTATAGATTGGAAAATCAGCTGCTATTTACTGACAGGTGTACAGACCATCAAGAACTATATTAATATGGTAGATTGCCACAATCTGCGATGGAATGGAAAATCAGCTGCTATTCAGTATGGCAGATTGCCCTGTCATGTATCATACATTAACTTGCAGATTGCCAGAAATGTCACACAAACTCGAACACTGCATTTTCTATATTTTCCTCGTGCATATTTTCCTTGCTACCCTCCAGAACTTCATTAAGCTTCAGCAAGTTGATTATTTTGGATCTGTCACAAATTATACAATGTTCCTCTAATTCACAGTGAACCAATTCAGCAACAAAAATTGTACGTCCTTAGCCCCTTACTTCCTAGAAGCAATTCATCAAGCACTTGATGTGCATAAAAACTGAAGATATAATTCAATCACCGCATATAAATAACCAAACACTGAATTCCAAATCATAAAATTCGTGCATACATATAGAAAAAGGTTCTACAGAGATTAATAGTGGGTGAGCATAGTCTTCGTGTGTTCTACTTTTGTAGGAAATTTCTTTAATAACCAAACATGCAACACTATTAAACTGTCAGAGTTTGCAAGTTTGTCAGAGAAGAGATCCTCACAGGAGATGAGCAGAACATCACATGGCTGGACAACAAGATACATAGACCGCCATCCAACTGCATCTATGACTAATAATCCACTCATGGGGATATCATCCGAATACCCCATGAGTATTAAGTTGCGAACAACAGATAACTGCATTAAGCAAAGTGTGTAATATAAACAAAGCATATGCCCTTGAGCATATGAATGTTGTTTTCCCCCTAGTAGCAACATCACATCTACAACCTTAGAGGTTTCTGTCACTCCCCTAGATTAAATAGAGGCATGAACCCACTATCGAGCATAAATACCCCCTCTTGGAGTCACTAGCAACTACTCGGCCAAGATAGCTACTAACAACGGAGAGCATGCAAGATCATAAACAACATAGAGATAACAAAAGATAAATTTCAGTACTTCAACTCAGGCATAACACCAATATTCATCGGATCCCAACAAACCAAACATGTAGAATTACATAACGGTGATCTCAATCATGTAGGGCAGCTCATGAGATCTAAACATGAAGCACATGATGGAGAAGACAACCATCTAGCTACTGCTATGGACCCATAGTCCAAGGTAGACTACTCACTCATCGTGCCGGAGGCAAGCATGGCGATGAAGAAGACCTCCGGTGGCGATTCCCCTCTCCGGCAGGGTGCCGGGAAGAGCTTCTAGACCCTCCCAATCTTCGGGTCAACGGCGGTGGCGGATCGCGATGTGTTCTGGAAAATGATTGCTGGGTGATGGCGCCAGAAAAGAGTTGGTGCCTAGTTGAATGTCCAGCCCGTTGGGAACCCCAAGAGGAAGGTGTGATGAATATAGCAGCAAGATTTTCCCTCAGTTAAGAAACCAGGGTTTGTCGATCAGGAGAAGAGCAGACAATGACGACTGAAGGTGATGCGGACTGGCTTAATAACACTCCAACAAGGGCGCACTTGTTGACTCGTCTTCGGCCAGAAGCAACGTGGAACCTGCACACAACACAACCAAGTACTTTGTTCCCAACTTACGATGAGGTTGTCAATCTCACCGGTTTGCTTGAAACAAAGGTTATGAGCGTATCGAGTAGAAAACAGTAGAGTATGCGAGTAAAGTAAACAGTGCGAGTAAAGTAAACAGGTGATAGCAATATGATGGAAATAGGACCGGGGTCCACAGTTCACTAGTGGTGTCTCTCCATAAGATAAATAACACATGCTGGGTAAACAAATTACAGTTGGGCAATTGATAGAATAAAGATAAACGTGATATGTCAAGAAGATCACTATGAGATTTACTCTGGGCATTACAACAAAATACATAGACCGGCATCCAACTGCATCTATGACTAATAATCCACTTGTGGCGAATCAATCCGAGAACTCCACAAGTATTAAGTTGCGAACAACAGATAATTGCATTAAGCAAAGTGTGTAATGTAAACAAAGCATATGCCCTTGAGCATATGAATGTTGTTTTCTCCCTAGTAGCAACAGCACATCTACAACCTTAGAGGTTTCTGTCACTCCCCCAGGTTAAATAGAGGCATGAACCCACTGTTGAGCATAAATACCTCCTCTTGGAGTCACTAGCAACTACTCGGCCAAGATAGCTACTAACAACGGAGAGCATGCAAGATCATAAACAACTAGATAACATAAGATATATTTCAGTACAGCAACTTAATCATAAACACCAATATTCATCGGATCCCAACAAATAAAACATGTAGAATTACATAACGGTGATCTCAATCATGTAGGGCAGCTTATGAGATCTAAACATGAAGCACATGGTGGAGAAGACAACCATCTAGCTACTGCTATGGACCCATAGTCCAAGGTAGACTACTCACTCATCGCTCCGGAGGCAAGCATGGCGATGAAGAAGACCTCCGGTGGCGATTCCCCTCTCCGGCAGGGTGCCGGGAAGAGCTTCTGGACCCTCCCGATCTTCGGGTCGACGGCGGTGGTGGATCGCGATGTGTTCTGGAAAAGTGATCGGGTACTTAGGTTTTTTCCGTCGGGGGGGTTGATACGTCTCAAACGTATCTATAATTTTTGATGCTCCATGCTTGTTTTTACACCATTTGCCTATTGTTTCGTTACACTTAGTGGCACTTTTATGCATTTTCCGGAACTAACCTATTAACAAGTTGCCACAGTGCCAGTTTCCTGTTTTTTGCTGTTTTTGTGTTTCAGAAGTGATACACAGGAAATATTCTCGGAATTGGACGAAACAAGTTCCTGAAGTCTTATTTTACCTGGAAGCTTTCAGAGATCCGAAGGAGAGTAGGAGGTGGGCCACCAGGGGCCCACACGCACAGGTGGCGCGGCCAGCCCCTGGCCCGCGCCACCGTGGTGTGAGGCCACCTGGCCCCTCCTCTGACGACGCCCCTTCGCCTATAAAGACCCCCCGACGGAAAAAACCTAAGTACCCGATCAATTTTCCAGAACACATCACGATCCGCCGCCACCATCGACCCGAAGATCGGGAGGGTCCAGAAGCTCTTCCCGGCACCCTGTCGGAGAAGGGAATCGCCACCGGAGGTCTTCTTCATCGCCATGCTTGCCTCCAGAGCGAGGAGTGAGTAGTCTACCTTGGACTATGGGTCCATAGCAGTAGCTAGATGGTTGTCTTCTCCACCATGTGCTTCATGTTTAGATCTCATGAGCTGCCCTACATGATTGAGATCACCGTTATGTAATTCTACATGTTTGGTTTGTTGGGATCCGATGAATATTGGTGTTTATGATTAAGTTGTTGTACTGAATTATATCTTTTGTTATCTCTATGTTGTTTATGATCTTGCATGCTCTCCATTGTTAGTAGCTATCTTGGCCGAGTAGTTGCTATTGACTCCAAGAGGGGGTATTTATGCTCGATAGTGGGTTCATGCCTCTATTTCACCTGGGGGAGTGACAGAAACCTCTAAGGTGGTAGATGTGCTGTTGCTACTAGGGAGAAAACAACATTCATATGCTCAAGGGCATATGCTTTGTTTACATTACACACTTTGCTTAATGCAATTATCTGTTGTTCGCAACTTAATACTTTTGGGGTGTTCGGATTGATATCCCCGGAGGTGGATTATTAGTCATAGATGCAGTTGGATGGCGGTCTATGTATTTTGTTGTAATGCCCAGAGTAAATCTCATAGTGATCTTCTTGACATATCACGTTATCTTTATTCTATCAATTGCCCAACTGTAATTTGTTTACCCAGCATGTGTTATTTTATCTATGGAGAGACACCACTAGTGAACTGTGGACCCTGGTCCTATTTACATCATATTGCTATCACCTGTTTATTTTTCTCGTACTATTTACTTTACTCGCATACTATATTGTTTTCCACTCGATACGCTCATAACCTTTGTTTCAAGCAAACCGGTGAGATTGACAACCTCATCGTAAGTTGGGAGCAAAGTATTTGTTTGTGTGTGTGTGCAGATTTCGCGTTGCAGCTAGCAAGCAAAGCTTTGTGTTTCAAGCAAGCAAAGTATTTGATTGACAACCTCTCCAACGTATCAAGCATTCCCAAGCTTAACTCCTGCTCGTCCTCGAGTAGGTAAGTGATAACAAAAGAATAATTTTTGAGGTGACATGCACCTACACAATCTTGATCATATTTGTAAGCATTTGTGAGCTGGGATCATAAGAACTTAAAACATGGGCATGAAGATATAATCTTGACAATAGGAACTTAGCAACCATGTTGTAAACATGCAAATGAACACAAACAAAAGATCATGAAAATGAAACAATTAAAGTCAAACGTGTGTTCAAATCATAAGGAAAAACATATAAATGGTTTTCAGCTTGTCCTTCAAAGAGAGCAAAACATAAATGCATAGGACACCTTCAAGTTTAAGAGGGCGACTAGATACAAATAATTTAAGAACAAGTGAAACCAACAATATGAATCAATCAATGAAAACTTTGGGACAATGCACATTATACTAAGAATGACAACTATGCTCTCTTAATGGTGCATAAAGATAGAAGGTGGTGACTCAACATAAAAGTAGAAGAAAGGCCCTTCGCAGAGGGAAGCAGTGATTGCAAGTTTTATAACCTTCAAAAATTATGGTACTTACCGGCTTTGAGCTCTCATTGCTCCATCATAAGCATCTTGAATGGTTAAAGTTAATGCGAGAACAATTATGATGCATATGCTTGATAAATCATAAGTTGAAAACCTCGTGTCCCGTGAATACGAGCACCCAAACCTCATGCTACTTTACTTAGAGTCCCAAGCAAGGCTCTTGTCATTGTAAGTATATGCATATCATTGAGAACCGCCAATGGGGTACCTCCATGCCCGATGACATGGAACAATCCCACACCAAAATGACAGGATAAGCAGACAATGAACACCTCGACATCTCTTTTATTTGCCATTTGTTTAGCTTTTTATTGTGAGATGCGTCGTCGAATGTTCACCATGGGTATGCTGCAAATTTCCACCATGAATTATGCATGGCTTAGATTAGCGGCCCGGCGTTTCCCTAACACATATACAAACTCCATGATCCCCACAAGATTTCCAATTCATTTCACACCGCGGGCATCCATAAACAAAAGATCACGATATCAACTCAAATAAGAAGTGCAATGTTGAAAGCTTGCCCATGACTGCATGGCTGGGCTAGTCTCCAACTTACAACTTGCAAGCATAACAACTCAACATAAGAGACCACAATGTCAAATTTTTAAGAACAGGAAAAAGTAAAGTGTGCCTTCCGGTTCGTGAGAGCTTTACTGACCAAATTTCGCATAACACTGGTAAGAGTTTAATTTGAAGAGAAAATAAAAGCAAGTCAGATTTACTTGGAATAGCAAATTGCTAGTAGGTATGTATGGTGGACACTTGGAAAACTTTGGCTTTTAGGAGTTGGATAAACGAGTAGAGCTCATACTCAGTACAAGGCGAGGGCTAGCAAAAGACTGGGAGCGACCAACTAAGAGAGCAATAATAGCCATAATCATGCAAAGCGACAAAGCGACATTAAAAGAAGCATAAGATGGCATCAAATGTCAAAAACTAAATGATCATAGAGGCTATTGGCAACTTTGTAAGAGTCTAACATGTGTGAGCATGCGCCAAGTCAACCCAAATAAAGCATCAAGGAGAAAACTAAAATAATGCTTCCATACAATAAAAACAACGCATGATTTTTTCAAAGCCTCATTAAGCAATCTCAGTTATTTGAGACAAGTCATGCTACAGCAAAACCACTAAGCATACTATCAAAAAGACATCAAGCATGACATGAAAAAGCCTAAGCCGCAGTCTACACAAGCTCCTTCTTGTACCACTATTTTGCACAAAGCTTTTTCTCTTTTCCAACACCATTTGAAATTTTTATAGACACCTCTTTTGATGAAAACCAATAAAGATCAGAGGCAAAAATACACCTTGATGAAAAGATATGACAAGGTCTGAACGCAAATCAAGGCGAAAACGAAAACCAAAAGCAGTAGCGGAAAAAGAAGAACACCCAGTCAAATCTATTTTTCACTCTTATCGCTCAACGAGTGTTCTTGGCAAATGAAAAGCAAGGCAACTTCTCCAAAAGAAATTTGTTGGGGTCCAACCATTTATTGCAGCAAACAAAACAAAATCAACTAAGAAAACTAAAACAACTGACGCTCCAAGAAAAACACATAGTGCATGAAGCAATAAAAATATAGTGTCTTGAAAGGTGACCTAATTTTTGCCGATGAAGAAGGGGTGCCTCGGGGGCATCCCCAAGCTTTGACGCTTGTACTTCTTGGATATTTCTTGGGGTGATGCATGGTCATCCCCAAGCTTGAGCTTTTGTCCATTCTTCAACTCATCTCATCATTCTCCAATCCCTACACTTGAAAACTTCCTTCATACATAACTAAACACAAATCTATTAGCAACATTAGTGTAGGCATACCATATAATCAACCTCTTTTTGCTTTAGGTTTCAACCCAAAACCACCACATATAAAGCAAATACTACTGTAGCAACTTCCGCAAGAGTTCCATGATCAAAAAGAACTCAAAAGAAAGCGATAAAGCGGCAAACACAAATATTGGCAGAAATCTGTCAAAACTGAACAGCTGACAACGGCCGAATTTTTGAGGGGTTTTCTGTTACTCAAATAAAAAAGTGTTCAACTAACGGAAGTTTGGATATAACCTGGGGCATATGCACAAGAAATCGCAGGTCCAAAAGATGTACAGAGAACTTATACGAATTTTTACGGTGTAGCACCGAAAACAGTTTCAGGACAGCAACATCCCCAAATCTTTACCTCACTCGAATTAGAGGCTGCTCTTGGCACAAAAACAAAATAAACAAGATAAGGAGTGGTCATTACAGTAGTAATGACTTCCAAGACTCAAATAAAAGAAAAATTACTGAAAAGAAAACATTGGGTTATCTCCCAAGAGTGCTTTTCTTTAACGCCTTTGAGCTAGGCGCAGAAAATTGCGAATCATGTAATAATGTAAGGGGGATCAGGATCCACTATAGGAATAAAGAAATGAATACTATATAATTGAGGTTTTGAGTATCCCTTGTAGTCACGCTTTGGTACACTATTTTCATCAAAAAGATTTTCAGGACAAATCCAACTAGTATTAGCTACCAAGGCATTATGAATTCCCACAAGCTTACAAGGTATTGGCAATCTAGATTCTTTGTTGGGTGTACCAACAATTTCAACAGGCGAGCCAAGCTTATTAAACTTCTTAAAAACTTTCCTAGCCTCAATTGCAACATCTCTAAATTCTATGCGCAAAGTTTCCAAGATAAAAGCTTTCTTTTCGGGATCCTCAATTTCGTGAAGCTTAAGGAACATGTATTGTATGAAAGGATTAAGACTAGCAAACCTAGCTTCTAACATGTGAACTAAATGAGCAGAAGCAACTTCATAACTAGGAGCTAGCTCAACCAAAGGCTTTTCCTCAACTTCCTTATGCATACTAATATGATTAAAGAACTCCTCAATGTTACTTTTTCCAATAATTGAACCACTACCTACTGAGAGGTCCTCCAGAACGTACTTAGGAATCAACATAATGAACTAAAGTAAAGAAATAACAACTAACAAGGATTCTAATTTTTTTGGGTTTTTGATATAAAACGATGCAGGTAAAATAAATAAAGTAAAGCAAAACAATAACAAAGTAAAGGATGTGTGTGCGAAAAACTCCCCTCGCAGAGGTCTTCCACTTCTTCCCCGGCAACGGCGCCAGAAAAGAGCTTGATTGCTGGGTGATGGCGCCAGAAAAGAGTTGGTGCCTAGTTGAATGTCCAGCCCGTTGGGAACCCCAAGAGGAAGGTGTGATGAATATAACAGCAAGATTTTCCCTCAGTTAAGAAACCAAGGTTTGTCGATCAGGAGAAGAGCAGACAATGACGACTGAAGGTGATGCGGACTGGTTTAATAACACTCCAACAAGGGCGCACTTGTTGACTCATCTTCGGCCAGAAGCAACGTGGAACCTGCACACAACACAACCAAGTACTTTGTTCCCAACTTATGATGAGGTTGTCAATCTCACCGGTTTGCTTGAAACAAAGGTTATGAGTGTATCGAGTGGAAAACAGTAGAGTATGCGAGTAAAGTAAACAGTGCGAGTAAAGTAAACATGTGATAGCAATATGATGGAAATAGGACTAGGGTCCATAGTTCACTAGTGGTGTCTCTCCATAAGATAAATAACACATGCTGGGTAAACAAATTACAGTTGGGCAATTGATAGAATAAAGATAAACGTGATATGTCAAGAAGATCACTATGAGATTTACTCTGGGCATTACAACAAAATACATAGACCGCCATCCAACTGCATCTATGACTAATAATCCACTTGTGGCGAATCAATCCGAGAACTCCACAAGTATTAAGTTGCGAACAACAGATAATTGCATTAAGCAAAGTGTGTAATGTAAACAAAGCATATGCCATTGAGCATATGAATGTTGTTTTCTCCCTAGTAGCAACAGCACATCTACAACCTTAGAGGTTTCTGTCACCCCCAGGTTAAATAGAGGCATGAACCCACTATCGAGCATAAATACCCCCTCTTGGAGTCACTAGCAACTACTCAGCCAAGATAGCTACTAACAACGGAGAGCATGCAAGATCATAAACAACATAGAGATAACATAAGATATATTTCAGTACAGCAACTCAATCATAAACACCAATATTCATCGGATCCCAACAAACCAAACATGTAGAATTACATAACGGTGATCTCAATCATGTAGGGCAGCTCATGAGATCTAAACATGAAGCACATGGTGAAGAAGACAACCATCTAGCTACTGCTATGTACCCATAGTCCTAGGTAGATTACTCACTCATCGCTCCGGAGGCAAGCATGGCGATGAAGAAGACCTCCGGTGGCGATTCCCCACTCCGGTAGGGTGCCGGGAAGAGCTTCTGGACCCTGCCGATCTTCGGGTCGACGGCGGCGGCGGATCACGATGTGTTCTGGAAAAGTGAACGGGTACTTAGGTTTTTTCCGTTGAGGGGGTCTTTATAGGCGAAGGGGCGATGTCAGAGGAGGGGCTAGGCGGCCTCACGCCAGGGTGGCGCGGGCCAGGGGCTGGCCGCGCCAGCCCTGTGTGGGGCCCCTGTGGCCCCCCTCCTACTCTCCTTCAGATCTCTGGAAGCTTTCGGGTAAAATAAGACTTCAGGAACTTGTTTCGTCAAATTCCGAGAATATTTCCTGTGTATCACTTCTGAAACACAAAAACAGCAGAAAACAGGGAACTGGCACTGTGGCAACTCGTTAATAGGTTAGTTCCAGAAAATGCATAAAAGTGCCACTAAGTGTAACGAAACATTGGGCAAATGGTGTAAAAACAAGCATGGAGACGTATCAGAAAACTGATCGGGTCCTTAGGTTTTTCTCGTCGGGGGGTCTTTATAGGTGAAGGGGCATCGTCAGGAGTGGACCGAGGCGGTCTCACACATAGGGGGCGCGGCCAGGGCCTGGGCCGTGCCGCCCTGGTGTGTGGCCACCTCGTGGCCCCGCTCCATCTCCTCTTCGGTTCTCTGGAAGCTTCCGGGAAAAATAAGACTTCTGGAACTTGTTTCGTCCAATTCCGAGAATATTTCCTGTGTAGCTTTTCTGAAACACAAAAACAGCAGAAAATAGGGAATTGGCACTGTGGCAACTTGTTAATAGGTTAGTTCCGGAAAATGCATAAAAGTGCCACGAAGTGTAACAAAACACTAAGAAAATGGTGTAAAAACAAGCTGGGCGTATAAAAAATTATGGATACGTTTGAGACGTATCATGTGCCTCCTCTTCTTTTGCTGTCAATTTGTTGCCTACCATCCTTAATCCTTGTAGCGCTGCTCGGTGCATGTGTTTCCTCGGGTCCCCTGGGCTTGGCCGTGTTGTGTATAGATATGTTTGTGCTGCTACGAGTGCTGCTTCTGGTGTTTTTGGTATTATGTTGCCTTGCTAATCGACCGATAGGAAGGAAGAGTCATGGTTTTTGGAGAGGCTTTGCCTTTCTGAGTATTCGGGGTTTTCCATCCTTGATCCATGTCGACGATGCTTTTTGCTGTTCGTGTGTGACGCGTCGCTGCGTGCTTTATGAAAAGCTGCACTTGCAGCTATGGCCGAATCTTTCATTTTTTGTATTTCAACTTTTTCTTTTGCTAGTTGTTTTGCTTGCTGTCTTAGGGCATAATGATACCCTAAAAGCATATTTTTGCTTGCGTCTGCTGGTATGCGCACGCCGTTTTCTACGGCTGTCTTGATTGTCTTCCATTCATTGGCTGATAGTCGAATTTTGGGAAGACCCTTTCTTCGAACTATAGGTGCCATCATTGATATGAGGGAATGCACTATCAAATATCAATTCCCACTCAAGAAAGGTATGGAACACTTCCCTAGGAAAAGAAAAAAATTACTTTTTGACTCTATTCTTAGAGCAAATTATGAGCTTGATGCTTCATCACTTGATGTTACTTGATTCACAATTTTCTGCGCCTAGCTCAAAGGCGTTAAAGAAAAGCACTCTTGGGAGATAACCCAATATTTTCTTTTCAGTACTTTTTCTTTTATTTGAGTCTTGGAAGTCATTACTACTGTAATGACCGCTCCTTATCTTGTTTATTTCGTTTTTGTGCCAAGAGAAGCCTCTAATTCGAGTGAGGTAAAGATTTGGGGATGTTGCTGTCCTGAAACTGTTTTCGGTGCTGCACCGTAAAAATTCGTATAAATTCTCTGTATATCTTTTGGACCTGCGATTTCTTATGCATATGCCCCAGGTTATATCCAAACTTTCGATAGTAGAACACTTTTTGATTTGAGCAACAGAAAACCCCTAAAAAATTCGGCCTTTGCCAGCTGATCTGTTTTGACAGATTTCTGCCAATATTTGTTTTTGCCACTTTATCGCTTTCTTTGCGAGTTCTTTTGATCACGGAACTCTTGTGGACGTAGCTACAGTAATATTTACTTTATATGTGGTAGTTTTGAGTTGAAACCTGTAGCAAAAAGAGGTGGATTATATGTTATGCCTACACTAATGTTGCTAATAGATTTGTGTTTAGTTTTGTATGAAGGAAGTTTTCAAGTGTAGGGATTGGAGAATGATGAGATGAGTTGAAGAATGGACAAAAGCTCAAGCTTGGGGATGCCCATGCATCACCCCAAGAAATATCCAAGAAGTACAAGCGTCAAAGCTTGGGGATGCCCCCGAGGCACCCCTTCTTCATCGGCAAAAATCAGGTCACCTTTCAAGACACTATATTTTTATTGCTTCATGCACTATGTGTTTTTCTTGGAGCGTCAGTTGTTTTAGTTTTCTTAGTTGGTTTTATTTTGTTTGCTGCAATAAATGGTTGGACCCCAACAAATTTCCTTTGAAGGAGATGAACTCGTTTTCATTTGCCAAGAACACTCCGTTTTTCATTCTTACAATTTCACCGAGGGTTCTTCTTTTTCTGCTACTACTTTTGGTTTTTGTTTTCACCTTGATTTGCGTGCAGACCTTGTCATATCCTTTCATCAAGGTGTATTTTTGCCTCTGATCTTTATTGGTTTTCATCAAAAGAGGTGTTTATAAAAATTTCAAATGGTGTTGGAAAAGAGAAAAAGCTTTGTGCAAAATAGTGGTACAAGAAGGAGCTTGTGTAGACGGCGGCTTAGGCTTTTTCATGTCATGCTTGATGTCTTTTTGATAGTATGCTTAGTGGTTTTGCTGTAGCATGACTTGTCTCAAATAACTGAGATTGCTTAATGAGCCTTTGAAAAAATCATGCGTTGTTTTTATTGTATGGAAGCATTATTTTGGTTTTCTCCTTGATGCTTTATTTGGGTTGACTTGGCGCATGCTCACACATGTTAGACTCTTACAAAGTCGCCAATAGCCTTCATGATCATTTAGTTTTTGACTTTTGATGCCATCTTATGCTTCTTTTAATGTCGCTTTGTCGCTTTGCATGATTATGGCCATTATTGCTCTCTTAGTTGGTCGTGCCTATTGTTTTGTTACACTTCGTGGCACTTTTATGCATTTTCCGGAACTAACATATTAACATGTTGCCACAGTGCCAGTTCCCTGTTTTCTGCTGTTTTTGTGTTTCAGAAGTGATACACAGGAAATATTCTCAGAATTGGACTAAACAAGTTCCCGAAGTCTTATTTTACCCGAAAGCTTCCAGAGATCCGAAGGAGAGAAGGAGTAGGGCCACCAGGGCCCCACACATAGGGGTGGCGCGGCCCTACCCCTGGCCGCGCGAGCCCCGTGTGAGGGAGCCTGGCTCCCCCTCTGACATCGCCCCTTCGCCTACAAAGACCCCCCGACGGAAAAAACCTAAGTACCCGATCAGTTTTCCAGAACACATCGCGATCCGCCGCCGCCGTCGACCCGAAGATCGGGAGGGTCCAGAAGCTCTTCCCGGCACCCTGCCGGAGAGGGGAATCCCCACCGGAGGTCTTCTTCATCGCCATGCTTGCCTCCGGAGCGATGAGTGAGTAGTCTACCTTGGACTATGGGTCCATAGCAGTAGCTAGATGGTTGTCTTCTCCACCATGTGCTTCATGTTTAGATCTCATGAGCTGCCCTACATGATTGAGGTCACCGTTATGTAATTCTACATGTTTGGTTTGTTGGGATCCCATGAATATTGGTGTTTATGATTAAGTTGCTGTACTGAATTATATCTTTTGTTATCTCTATGTTGTTTATGATCTTGCATGCTCTCCGTTGTTAGTAGCTATCTTGGCCGAGTAGTTGCTAGTGACTCCAAGAGGGGGTATTTATGCTCGATAGTGGGTTCATGCCTCTATTTCACCTGGGGGAGTGACAGAAACCTCTAAGGTGGTAGATGTGTTGTTGCTACTAGGGAGAAAACAACATTCATATGCTCAAGGGCATATGCTTTGTTTACATTACACACTTTGCTTAATGCAATTATCTTTTGTTCGCAACTTAATACTTTTGGGGTGTTCGGATTGATATCCCCGGGGGTGGATTATTAGTCATAGATGCAGTTGGATGGTGGTCTATGTATTTTGTTGTAATGCCCAGAGTAAATCTCATAGTGATCTTCTTGACATATCACGTTTATCTTTATTCTATCAATTGCCCAACTGTAATTTGTTTACCCAGCATGTGTTATTTTATCTATGGAGAGACACCACTAGTGAACTGTGGACCCCGGTCCTATTTCCATCATATTGCTTTCACCTGTTTACTTTACTCGTATTGTTTACTTTCTCGCACTGTTTACTTATTTGCATTCTCTACTGTTTTCCACTCGATACGCTCATACCTTTGTTTCGAGCAAACCGGTGAGATTGACAACCTCATCGCAAGTTGGGAGCAAAGTACTTGGTTGTGTGTGTGTGCAGGTTCCGCGTTGCAGCTAGCAAGCAAAGCTTGGACGAGGCGCCATATATAAATTGTCCAAAGCTGTCGCAAACTAGCAAGCATCACCTTCAGCCGTCATTGTCTGCTTTTCTCATGTTCGATAAACCTTGGTTTCTTAACTGAGGGAAAACAAGCTGCTATACTCATCATACCTTCCTCTTGGGGTTCCCAACGGGCTGGTCATTCACCACGCACAAGGACCTCTGATCTTCCACATCAACTTGGAGTATCAGCTAATTTTCTGGCGCCGTTGCCGGGGAAGAGTGGAAGAGTTCTGCGAGGGGAGTTTTCGCACGCACATCCTTTACTTTGTTTTATTTTTTTGCTTTACTTTATTTATTTTACTTGCATCATTTTATATCAAAAACCCAAAAAAATTTAGAATCCTTGGTAGTTGTTTTTACTTGTTTACCTTAGTTTATTATGTCTAGTTCAGTTGCTGCTACTATGTCGCCCGAGGATATGATTTTCACTTTTAAACAAAAGGATGAGGAAAGTTTTAAGGAAGCTTGGTCTAGAATTTATGATTGGCATGAAAAAACTGAACCAAAAATGACTTTGAGTTTGCTTCTTAGTAGCTTTTACTTTGGACTTTCTCTTCGTTATAGGTATGCTTTGGATGCTACTGCAAAAGGAGATTTCCTTCATTGTGATGGAGATTAGGCCTTCAATATTATAAAAAAGTTGATTACAATTTATAGCATGCCAACCTATTTTGATTCCTCTCTTGTGTGCATTTTTAATAGACTTGATGCTCTTGAGACTCGCACTACTAGTTTGAATTCTTGCTACAACACTTTGCGTCAACAATTTGATTATGTGCCAATAAATTCTGAACCTTCGAGTTGGTATCCTACAGTAAAAATCACCATTAGTGGTGAAACTTTTCATGCTCGTTGTGATATTATGTCTGAATTTTGTCTCATGCCAAAGGATGTTTATGAATCTTTGAGCCTTTGTAAGCTTTCTGAGGGAGGAGAAGGAATTTCTCTTACTAACAATGCCACTATATTTCTCCTTGGAATTGCTGAAGGAGTCTTTACAAAAGTCCTAGGAAGAATGATATCTACTGATTATCTTGTTATTGAATGTGTAGGGAAAGGACAAATCACACTTGGAAGATCCCTCTTGAAGCTCCTGGGCGCCGTCATTGATGTGGAAAAAGGCAATATAAGATTTCTTTCTCCACCTTGCAATAGCCATGTCTTTCCTAGAGTCAAGAACAAAGGTAAGAAAGGAAGACGTAAGGCACGCGCTGATCCTAGTACTCCATCTATCGATATTACTTGATTCGCAATTTTCTGCGCCTAGCTCAAAGGCGTTAAAGAAAAGAACTCTTGGGAGATAACCCAATATTTTCTTTTCAGTACTTTTTCTTTTATTTGAGTCTTGAAAGTCATTACTACTGTAATGACCGCTCCTTATCCTTTTTATTTCGTTTTTGTGCCAAGACAAGCCTCTAATTTGAGCGAGGTAAAGATTTGGGGATGTTGCTGTCCTGAAACTGTTTTCTGTGCTTCACCGTAAAAATTCGTATAAATTATCTGTTTATCTTTTGGACCTGCGATTTCTTGTGCATATGCCCCAGGTTATATCCAAACTTTTGTTAGTTGAACACTTTTTGATTTGAGAAACATAAAACCTTTCAAAAATTCGACCTTTGTCAGCTGTTCAGTTTTGACAGATTTCTGCCAATATTTGTGTTTGTCACTTTATCGCTTTCTTTGCGAGTTCTTTTGATCACGGAACTCTTGTGGAAGTTGCTACAGTAGTATTTACTTTATATGTGGTGGTTTTGAGTTGAAACCTGAAGCAAAAAGAGGTTGATTATATGTTATGCTTACACTAATGTTGCTAATAGAATTGTGTTTAGTTTTGTATAAAGGAAGTTTTTAAGTGTAGGGATTGGAGAATGATGAGATGAGTTGAAGAATGGACAAAAGCTCAAGCTTGGGGATGCCCATGCATCACCCCAAGAAATATCCAAGAAGTACAAGCGTCAAAGCTTGGGGATGCCCCCGAGGCACCCCTTCTTCATCGGCAAAAATCAGGTCACCTCTCAAAACACTATATTTTTATTGCTTCATGCACTATGTGTTTTTCTTGGAGTGTCAGTTGTTTTAGTTTTCTTAGTTGGTTTAGTTTGTTTGTTTGCTGCAATAAATGGTTGGACCCCAACAAATTTCCTTTGGAGGAGATGTACTCGTTTTTATTTGCAAAGAACGCTCTAGTTTACACTCTTATCGTTCATCGAGCATTCTTCTTTTTCTGCTACTGCGTTTGGTTTTCGTTTTCGCCTTGATTTGCATTCAGACCTTGTCATATCTTTTCATCAAGGTGTATTTTTGCCTCTGATCTTTATTGGTTTTCATCAAAAGAGGTGTTTATAAAAATTTCAAATGGTGTTGGAAAAGAGAAAAAGCTTTGTGCAAAATAGTGGTACAAGAAGGAGCTTGTGTAGACTGCGGCTTAGGCTTTTTCATGTCATGCTTGATGTCTTTTTGATAGTATACTTAGTAGTTTTGTTGTAGCATGACTTGTCTCAAATAACTGAGATTTCTTAATGAGCCTTTGAAAAAATCATGCGTTGTTTTTATTGTATGGAAGCATTATTTTGGTTTTCTCCTTGATGCTTTATTTGGGTTGACTTGGTGCATGCTCACACATGTTAGACTCTTACAAAGTCGCCAATAGCCTTCATGATCATTTAGTTTTTGACTTTTGATGCCATCTTATGCTTCTTTTAATGTCGCTTTGTCGCTTTGCATGATTATGGCCATTATTGCTCTCTTAGTTGGTCGCTCCCAGTCTTTTGCTAGCCCTCGCCTTGTACTGAGTATGAGCTCTACTCGTGCATCCAACTCCTAAAAGCCAAAGTTTTCCAAAGTGTCCACCATACATACCTACTAGCAATTTGCTATTCCAAGTAAATTTGACTTGTTTTTATTTTCTCTTCAAATTAAACTCTTACCAGTGTTATGCGAAATTCGGTCAGTAAAGCTCTCACGAACCGGAAGGCACACTTTACTTTTTCCTGTTCTTAAATTTTTTACATTGTGGTCTCTTATGTTGAGTTGTTATGCTTGCAAGTTGTAAGTTGGATTCTAGCCCAACCATGCTGTCATGGGGCAAGCTTTCAACATTGCACTTCTTATTTGAGTTCATATCGTGATCTTTTGTTTATGGATGCCCGCAGTGTGAAATGAATTGGGAATCTTGTGGGGATCATGGAGTTTGTATATGTGTTAGGGAAACGCCGGGCCGCCAATCTAAGCCATGCATAATTCATGGTGGAAATTTGCAGCATACCCATGGTGAACATTCGACGACGCATCTCACAATAAAAAGCTAAACAAAAGGCAAATAAAAGAGATGTCGAGGTGTTCATTGTCTGCTTGTCCTGTCATTTTGGTGTGGGCCTGTTCCATGTCATCGGGCACGGAGGTACCCCATTGGCGGTTCTCAATGATACACATATATTTACAATGACAAGAGCCTTGCTTGGGACTCTAAGTAAAGTAGCATGAGGTTTGGGTACTCGTATTCACGGGGCACGAGGTCTTCAACTTATGATTTGTCAAGCATATGCATCATAATTATTCTCACATTAACTTTAACCATTCAAGATGCTTATGATGGGGGCAATGAGAGCTCAAAGCCGGTAAGTACCATAATTTTTGAAGGTTACAAAACTTGCAATCACGGCTTCCCTCTGCGAAGGGCCTTTCTTCTACTTTTATGTTGAGTCACCACCTTCTTTCTTTATGCACCATTAAGAGAGCATAGTTGTCATTCTTAGTGTGATATGCATTGTCCCAAAGTTCATTGATTGATTCATAATGATTGGTTTCACTTGTTCTTAAATTATTTGTATCTAGTCGCCCTCTTAAACTTGAAGGTGTCCTATGCATTTATGTTTTGCTCTCTTTGAAGGACAAGCTGAAAACCATTTATATGTTTTTTCTTATGATTTGAACACATGTTTGACTTTCATTGTTTCATTTTCATGATCTTTTGTTTGTGTTCATTTGCATGTTTACAACATGGTTGCTAAGTTCTTATTGTCAAGATTATATCTTTATGTCCATGTTTTAAGTTCTTATGATCCCAGCTCACAAATGCTTACATATATGATCAAGATTGTGTAGGTGCATGTCACCTCAAAAATTATTCTTTGTTATCACTTACCTACTCGAGGACGAGCAGGAGTTAAGCTTGGGGATGCTTGATACCTCTCCAACGTATCTATAATTTTTGATGCTCCATGCTTGTTTTTACACCATTTGCCTATTGTTTTGTTACACTTCGTGGCACTTTTATGCATTTTCCGGAACTAACCTATTAACAAGTTGCCACAGTGCCAGTTCCCTGTTTTCTGCTGTTTTTGTATTTCAGAAGTGATACACAGGAAATATTCTCGGAATTGGACTAAACAAGTTCCTGAAGTCTTATTTTACCCGGAAGCTTCCAGAGATCCAAAGGACAGAAGGAGTAGGGCCACCAGGGCCCCACACACAGGGGCGGTGTGGCCCTACCCCTGGCCGCGCGAGCCCCGTGTGAGGGAGCCTGGTGATACGTCTCAAACGTATCTATAATTTTTGATGCTCCATGCTTGTTTTTACACCATTTGCCTATTGTTTCGTTACACTTAGTGGCACTTTTATGCATTTTCCGGAACTAACCTATTAACGAAGTGCCACAGTGCCAGTTCCCTGTTTTCTGCTGTTTTTGTGTTTCAGAGTGATACACAAGAAATATTCTCGGAATTGGACGAAACAAGTTCCTGAAGTCTTATTTTACCCGGAAGCTTCCAGAGATCCGAAGAGGAGTAGGAGGTAGGCCACCAGGGGCCTGCTACTTGTTGATGGCGCCAGGAAATTACTGATGGTGCCAAGTTGATGTGGGAGCAGACTGTCCTTGTGCGTGGTGGATAACCAGCCCGTTGGGAACCCCAAGAGGAAGGTATGATGAATATAGCGGCTAGTTTTCCCTCAGTTAAGAAACCAAGGTTTAATATCGATCAGGAGAGGAGAGACAATGACGACTGAAGGTGATGCGGAACCTGCACACACACACAAACAAATACTTTGTTCCCAACTTGCGATGAGGTTGTCAATCTCACCGGTTTGCTTGAAACAAAGGTTATGAGTGTATCGAGTGGAAAACAATATAGTATGCGAGTAAAGTAAACAGTACGGGAAAAGTAAATAGGTGATTGCAATATGATTAAAATAGGACCGGGGTCCACAGTTCACTAGTGGTGTCTCTCCATAGATAAAATAACATGCTGGGTAAACAAATTACAGTTGGGCAATTGATAGAATAAAGATAACGTGATATGTCAAGAAGATCACTATGAGATTTACTCTGGGCATTACAACAAAATACATAGACCGCCATCCAACTGCATCTATGACTAATAATCCACTCCCGGGGATATCATCCGAACACCCTAGAAGTATTAAGTTGCGAACAACAGATAATTGCATTAAGCAAAGTGTGTAATGTAAACAAAGCATATGCCCTTGAGCATATGAATGTTGTTTTCTCCCTAGTAGCAACAGCACATCTACCACCTTAGAGGTTTCTGTCACTCCCCCAGGTGAAATAGAGACATGAACCCACTATCGAGCATAAATACCCCCTCTTGGAGTCACTAGCAACTACTCGGCCAAGATAGCTACTAACAACGGAGAGCATGCAAGATCATAAACAACATAGAGATAACAAAAGATATAATTCAGTACAGCAACTTAATCATAAACACCAATATTCATCGGATCCCAACAAACCAACATCATACAATTACATAACGGTGATCTCAATCATGTAGGGTAGCTCATGAGATCTAAACATGAAGCACATGGTGGAGAAGACAACCATCTAGCTACTGCTATGGACCCATAGTCCAAGGTAGACTACTCACTCATCGCTCTAGAGGCAAGCATGGCGATGAAGAAGACCTCCGGTGGCGATTCCCCTCTCCGGCAGGGTGCCGGGAAGAGCTTCTGGACCCTCCCGATCTTCGGGTCGACGGCGGCGGCGGATCGCGATGTATTCTGGAAAACTGATCGGGCCCTTAGGTTTTTCTCGTCGGGGGGTACTTATAGGCGAAGGGGCAATGTCAGAGGTGGAGCCAGGGGCTCTCACACAGGGGTGGCGCGGCCAGGGGCCAGGCCGCGCCGCCCCCTTGTGTGGGGCCCTGGTGGCCCCCCTCTGACACTTCTTTGGATCTCTGGAAGCTTCCGGGTAAAATAAGACTTCAGGAACTTGTTTCGTCCAATTCCGAGAATATTTCCTGTGTATCACTTCTGAAACACAAAAACAGCAGAAAACAGGAAACTGGCACTGTGGCACTTCGTTAATAGGTTAGTTCCGGAAAATGTATAAAAGTGCCACTAAGTGTAACGAAACAATAGGCAAATGGTGTAAAAACAAGCATGGAGCATCAAAAATTATAGATACGTTTGAGACGTATCAGGGCCCACACACAGGGCTGGCGCGGCTAGCCCCTGGCCCGCGCCACCGTGGTGTGAGGCCACCTGGCCCCACCTCTGACATCGCCCCTTCGCCTATAAAGGCCCCCCGATGGAAAAAACCTAAGTACCCGATCAGATTTCCAGAACACATCGCGATCCGCCGCCGCCGTCGACCCGAAGATCGGGAGGGTCCAGAAGCTCTTCCCGGCACCCTGCCAGAGAGGGGAATCGCCACCGGATGTCTTCTTCATCGACATGCTTGCCTCCGGAGCGATGAGTGAGTAGTCTACCTTGGACTATGGGTCCATAGCAGTAGCTAGATGGTTGTCTCCTCCACCATGTGCTTCATGTTTAGATCTCATGAGCTGCCCTACATGATTGAGATCACCGTTATGTAATTCTACATGTTTGGTTTGTTGGGATCCGATGAATATTGGTGTTATGATTGAGTTACTATACTGAAATATATCTTTTGTTATCTCTATGTTGTTTATGATCTTGCATGCTCTCCGTTGTTAGTGGCTATCTTGGCCGAGTAGTTGCTAGTGACTCCAAGAGGGGGTATTTATGCTCGATAGTGGGTTCATGCCTCTATTTCACCTGGGGGGTGACAGAAACCTCTAAGGTGGTAGATGTGATGTTGCTACTAGGGAGAAAACAACATTCATATGCTCAAGGGCATATGCTTTGTTTACATTACACACTTTGCTTAATGCAATTATCTGTTGTTCACAACTTAATACTTTTGGGGTGTTCGGATTGATATCCCCGGGGGTGGATTATTAGTCATAGATGCAGTTGGATGGCGGTCTATGTATTTTGTTGTAATGCCCAGAGTAAATCTCATAGTGATCTTCTTGACATATCATGTTTATGTTTATTCTATCAATTGCCCAACTGTAATTTGTTTACCCAGCATGTGCTATTTTATCTATGGAGAGACACCACTAGTGAACTGTGGACCCCGGTCCTATTTACATCATATTGCTATCACCTGTTTACTTTACTCGCACTGTTTACTTTCTTGCACTGTTTATTTTACTCGCATACTATTACTGTTTTCCACTCGATACACTCATAACCTTTGTTTCAAGCAAACCGGTGAGATTGACAACCTCATCGTAAGTTGGGAGCAAAGTATTTGTTTGTGTGTGTGCAGGTTCCACATTGCAGCTAGCAAGCAAAGCTTGGACGAGGCGCCATATATAAATTGTCCGCTGCTGTCGCAAACTAGCAAGCATCACCTTCAGTCGTCATTGTCTCTCCTCTCCTGAACGATATTAAACCTTGGTTTCTTAACTGAGGGAAAACTAGCTGCTATACTAATCACACCTTCCTCTTGGGGTTCCCAACGGGCTGGTCATTCACCATGCATCAAGCTAATTTTCTGGCGCCGTTGCCGGGGAGGAAGAGAAGACTTCTGCAAGGGGAGTTCTTCGCACACACATTCTTTACTTTGTTTTATTATTTTGCTTTACTTTATTTACTTTACCTGCATTGCTTTTTTTATCAAAAACCCAAAAAAATAGAATCCTTGGTAGTTGTTTTTACTTGTTTACTTTCGTTTTGCTGAAATGGCCAATCCTAAAAATACCAAGTTGTGTGACTTTACTAGCACAAATAATGGTGATTTTATCTGCACTCCTATTGAACCACCTGCTACTGCTGCAAACTTTTATAAGATTAAGCCTGCTTTATTGAACCTTGTTATGAAAGAGCAATTTTCGGGTGCTAGTACTGAAGATGCTGCAGCTCATCTCAACAATTTTGTTGAGCTATGTGAGATGCAGAAATATAAGGATGATGATAGTGATATTATTAAGCTCAAGTTGTTTCCTTTTTCTTTGAGAGGAAAAGCTAAAGATTGGTTGTTGTCTTTGACTAAGAATAGTATTGATTCATGGGCTAAGTGTAAGGATGCTTTTATTGGTAGATACTATCTTCCTGCTAAGATTATAACTTTGCGCAGCAATATTATGAAGTTTACTCAGTTTGATAATGAACATGTTGCTCAAGCTTGGGAAAGAATGAAATCTATGATAAAGAATTGCCCAACTCATGGACTGACTACTTGGATGATTATCCAAACCTTTTATGCGGTACTGAATTTTTCTTCAAGGAACCTACTTGATTCAGCTGCTGGAGGCATTTTTATGACCCTTACCTTGGGCGCCGCATCGAAGCTACTAGACAACATGATGGTAAATTATTCCGAATGGCATACCGAGAGAGCTCCACAAGGTAAGAAGGTAAATTCTGTTGAGGAAACCTCTTCCTTAAGTGATAAGATTGATACCATTATGGCTATACTTGCTAATGATAGGACTCATGTTGATCCTAATAATGTTCCTTTGGCCTCTCTGGTTGCTCAAGAAGAGCAAGTTGATGTGAATTTCATTAGAAACAATAATTTTAACAACAATGCTTATAGGAACAATTTTGCTAGTAACAATTATAGGCCGTATCCTTCTACCAATGGTAATGGTAATGGTAATTCTTATGGTAATTCCTACAACAACACTAGGGCCGTGCCCTCCGAGCTTGAGGTAATGCTCAAGGACTTCATCGGTAAGCAAACTGCTTTTAATAAGTCTGTTGAGGAAAAGTTAGGCAAAATTGATATTCTTGCTTCTAAAGTTGATAGCCTTGCTCATGATGTTGAAATTCTGAAATTAAAAGTGTTGCCTAATGATGTGAAAGAGAACAATGTTTTTGCTACCGCTAATGCTATCCAAGTTGGAATTGATGAAAATATTAGATTGTTAGCGGAATTGCATGCCAGGTGGGAAAGAGAAGATGAGATGGCTAGAGAGATGAAGGTATGTACTATTACTACCTCTAATGATGTTGCTCCTACTGCTAGCAATCCTCTTACTTTGATTGGTGTAGAGAAAACTCCCACTCCTTGTGTTAAAAAGCCTAAAACTGCCAAAACTTTTTCTCAAAAGAGTGCTGAAATTTTTCAGAGTGTAGGAGATGATAGCTCTATTTATTTTAATGATTTTGATGTTGATGGCTGCAATATATCTGAAGTTATTTTGTTCTTGCAAAAGCTTGCTTTGACTCCCAATGCTAGTTCTTTAAATATTGCTTTTACTAAGCATATTACCAATGCTCTCATAAAGATTAGGGATGAAAAGTTGAAGCAAAAAGCCTCTGCTCCCAAGAAGTTAGAAGATGGTTGGGAACCCATCATTGATATGCATGTTAATGGTTATGATTGCCATGCTTTATGTGATCTAGGTGCTAGTATTTCTATTATGCCTAGAAAGATTTATGACATGCTTGATTTACCACCGCTTGAAAAGTGTTATTTTGATGTTCCTATTGCTGATGTTGCTAAGAAGAAATCTTTGGGAAGGATTAATGATGTTCTTATTGTGGTTAACAATAACCTTGTTCCCGTTGATTTTCTTGTTATGGACGTTGAATGCCATGCTTCATGTCCTATTATTTTGGGAAGACCCTTTCTTCGAACTGTAGGTGCTATCATTGAAGGCACTATCAAGTATCAATTCCCACTAAAGAAAGGTATGGAACACTTCCCTAGAAAAATAAAGAAATTACTTTTTGACTCTATTCTTAGAGCAAATTATGATCTTCATGCTTCATCACTTGATATTACTTGATTTGCAATTTTCTGCGCCTAGCTCAAAGGCGTTAAAGAAAAGCACTCTTGGGAGATAACCCAATGTTTTCTTTTCAGTACTTTTTCTTTTATTTGAGTCTTGGAAGTCATTACTACTGTAATGACCACTCCTTATCTTGTTTATTTCGTTTTTGTGCCAAGAGAAGCCTCTAATTTGAGTGAGGTAAAAATTTGGGGATGTTGCTGTCCTGAAACTGTTTTCGGTGCTGCACCGTAAAAATTCGTGAAAATTATCTGTTTATCTTTTGGACCTGAAATTTCTTGTGCATATGCCCCATGTTATATCCAAACTTTTCTTAGTTGAACACTTTTTTATTTGAGCAACAGAAAATCCCTCAAAAATTCGACCTTTGTCAGCCGTTCAGTTTTGACAGATTTCTGCCAATATTTGTGTTTGCCACTTTATCGCTTTCTTTTGAGTTCTTTTGATCATGAAACTTTTTGGGAAGTTGCTACAGTAGTATTTGCTATATATGTGGTGGTTTTGAGTTGAAACCTGTAGCAAATAGAGGATTGATTATATGTTATGCTTGCACTAATGTTGCTAATAGATTTGTGTTTAGTTTTGTATGAAGGAAGTTTTCAAGTGTAGGGATTGGAGAATGATGAGATGAGTTGAAGAATGGACAAAAGCTCAAGCTTGGGGATGCCCATGCATCACCCCAAGAAATATCCAAGAAGTACAAGCGTCAAAGCTTGGGGATGCCCCCGAGGCACCCCTTCTTCATCGGCAAAAATCAGGTCACCTTTCAAAACACTATATTTTTATTGCTTCATGCACTATGTGTTTTTCTTGGAGCGTCAGTTGTTTTAGTTTTCTTAGTTGGTTTAGTTTGTTTGTTTTCTGCAATAAATGGTTGGAACCCAACAAATTTCCTTTGGAGAAGTTGCTTGTTTTCATTTGCAAAGAACGCTTTAGTTTTCACTCTTATTAAAAATTGTGCGTTCTTCTTTTTCTGCTACTGCTTTTGGTTTTCGTTTTCGCCTTGATATGCATTCAGATCTTGTCATATCTTTTCATCAAGGTGTATTTTTGCCTCTGATCTTTATTGGTTTTCAACAAAAGGGTTGTTTATAAAAATTTCAAATGGTGTTGGAAAAGAGAAAAAGTTTGTGCAAAATAGTGGTACAAGAAGGAGCTTGTGTAGACTGCGGCTTAGGCTTTTTCATGTCATGCTTCATGTCTTTTTGATAGTATACTTAGTGGTTTTGCTGTAGCATGACTTGTCTCAAATAACTGAGATTTCTTAATGAGCCTTTGAAAAAATCATGCGTTGTTTTTATTGTATGGAAGCATTATTTTGGTTTTCTCCTTGATGCTTTATTTGGGTTGACTTGGCGCATGCTCACACATGTTAGACTCTTGCAAAGTCGCCAATAGCCTTCATGATCATTTAGTTTTTGACTTTTGATGCCATCTTATGCTTCTTTTAATGTCGCTTTGTCGCTTTGCATGATTATGGCCATTATTGCTCTCTTAGTTGGTCGCTCCCAGTCTTTTGCTAGCCCTCGCCTTGTACTGAGTATGAGCTCTACTCGTGCATCCAACTCCTAAAAGCCAAAGTTTTCCAAAGTGTCCACCATACATACCTACTAGCAATTTGCTATTCCAAGTAAATTTGACTTGTTTTTATTTTCTCTTCAAATTAAACTCTTACCAGTGTTATGCGAAATTTGGTCAGTAAAGCTCTCACGAACCGGAAGGCACACTTTACTTTTTCCTGTTCTTAAATTTTTTACATTGTGGTCTCTTATGTTGAGTTGTTATGCTTGCAAGTTGTAAGTTGGATTCTAGCCCAACCATGCTGTCATGGGGCAAGCTTTCAACATTGCACTTCTTATTTGAGTTCATATCGTGATCTTTTGTTTATGGATGCCCGCGGTGTGAAATGAATTGGGAATCTTGTGGGGATCATGGAGTTTGTATATGTGTTAGGGAAACGCCGGGCCGCCAATCTAAGCCATGCATAATTCATGGTGGAAATTTGCAGCATACCCATGGTGAACATTCGACGACGCATCTCACAATAAAAAGCTAAACAAAAGGCAAATAAAAGAGATGTCGAGGTGTTCATTGTCTGCTTGTCCTGTCATTTTGGTGTGGGCCTGTTCCATGTCATCGGGCACGGAGGTACCCCATTGGCGGTTCTCAATGATACACATATATTTACAATGACAAGAGCCTTGCTTGGGACTCTAAGTAAAGTAGCATGAGGTTTGGGTACTCGTATTCACGGGGCACGAGGTCTTCAACTTATGATTTGTCAAGCATATGCATCATAATTATTCTCACATTAACTTTAACCATTCAAGATGCTTATGATGGGGGCAATGAGAGCTCAAAGCCGGTAAGTACCATAATTTTTGAAGGTTATAAAACTTGCAATCACTGCTTCCCTCTGCGAAGGGCCTTTCTTCTACTTTTATGTTGAGTCACCACCTTCTTTCTTTATGCACCATTAAGAGAGCATAGTTGTTATTCTTAGTGTGATATGCATTGTCCCAAAGTTCATTGATTGATTCATGATGATTGGTTTCACTTGTTCTTAAATTATTTGTATCTAGTCGCCCTCTTAAACTTGAAGGTGTCCTATGCATTTATGTTTTGCTCTCTTTGAAGGACAAGCTGAAAACCATTTATATGTTTTTTCTTATGATTTGAACACATGTTTGACTTTCATTGTTTCATTTTCATGATCTTTTGTTTGTGTTCATTTGCATGTTTACAACATGGTTGCTAAGTTCTTATTGTCAAGATTATATCTTTATGTCCATGTTTTAAGTTCTTATGATCCCAGCTCACAAATGCTTACATATATGATCAAGATTGTGTAGGTGCATGTCACCTCAAAAATTATTCTTTGTTATCACTTACCTACTCGAGGACGAGCAGGAGTTAAGCTTGGGGATGCTTGATACCTCTCCAACGTATCTATAATTTTTTATGCTCCATGCTTGTTTTTACACCATTTGCCTATTGTTTTGTTACACTTCGTGGCACTTTTATGCATTTTCCGGAACTAACCTATTAACAAGTTGCCACAGTGCCAGTTCCCTGTTTTCTGCTGTTTTTGTGTTTCAGAAGTGATACACAGGAAATATTCTCGGAATTGGACTAAACAAGTTTCTGAAGTCTTATTTTACCCGGAAGCTTCCAGAGATCCGAAGGAGAGAAGGAGTAGGGCCACCAGGGCCCCACACACAGGGGTGGCGTGGCCCTACCCCTGGCCGCGCGAGCCCCGTGTGAGGGAGCCTGGTGATACGTCTCAAACGTATCTATAATTTTTGATGCTCCATGCTTGTTTTTACACCATTTGCCTATTGTTTCGTTACACTTAGTGGCACTTTTATGCATTTTCCGGAACTAACCTATTAACGAAGTGCCACAGTGCCAGTTCCCTGTTTTCTGCTGTTTTTGTGTTTCAGAGTGATACACAAGAAATATTCTCGGAATTGGACGAAACAAGTTCCTGAAGTCTTATTTTACCCGGAAGCTTCCAGAGATCCGAAGAGGAGTAGGAGGTGGGCCACCAGGGGCCCACACACAGGGGTGGCGCGGCCAGCCCCTGGCCCGCGCCACCGTGGTGTGAGGCCACCTGGCCCCACCTCTGACATCGCCCCTTCGCCTATAAAGACCCCCCGACGGAAAAAACCTAAGTACCCGATCAGATTTCCAGAACACATCGCGATCCGCCGCTGCCGTCGACCCGAAGATCGGGTGGGTCCAGAAGCTCTTCCCGGTACCCTGCCGGAGAGGGGAATCGCCACCGGAGGTCTTCTTCATCGCCATGCTTGCCTCCGGAGCGATGAGTGAGTAGTCTACCTTGGACTATGGGTCCATAGCAGTAGCTAGATGGTTGTCTTCTCCACCATGTGCTTCATGTTTAGATCTCATGAGCTGCCCTACATGATTGAGATCACCGTTATGTAATTCTACATGTTTGGTTTGTTGGGATCCGATGAATATTGGTGTTTATGATTAAGTTGTTGTACTGAATATTATCTTTTGTTATCTCTATGTTGTTTATGATCTTGCATGCTCTCCGTTGTTAGTGGCTATCTTGGCCGAGTAGTTGCTAGTGACTCCAAGAGGGGGTATTTATGCTCGATAGTGGGTTCATGCCTCTATTTCACCTGGGGGAGTGACAGAAACCTCTAAGGTGGTAGATGTGCTGTTGCTACTAGGGAGAAAACAACATTCATATGCTCAAGGGCATATGCTTTGTTTACATTACACACTTTGCTTAATGCAATTATCTGTTGTTCGCAATTAATACTTTTGGGGTGTTCGGATTGATATCCCCGGAGGTGGATTATTAGTCATAGATGCTGTTGGATGGCGGTCTATGTATTTTATTGTAATGCCCAGAGTAAATCTCATAGTGATCTTCTTGACATATCACGTTTATGTTTATTCTATCAATTGCCCAACTGTAATTTGTTTACCCAGCATGTGCTATTTTATCTATGGAGAGACACCACGAGTGAACTGTGGACCCCGGTCCTATTTACATCATATTGCTATCACCTGTTTACTTTACTCGCACTGTTTACTTTCTTGCACTGTTTATTTTACTCGCATACTATTACTGTTTTCCACTCGATACACTCATAACCTTTGTTTCAAGCAAACCGGTGAGATTGACAACCTCATTGTAAGTTGGGAGCAAAGTATTTGTTTGTGTGTGTGCAGGTTCCACATTGCAGCTAGCAAGCAAAGCTTGGACGAGGCGCCATATATAAATTGTCCGCTGCTGTCGCAAACTAGCAAGCATCACCTTCAGTCGTCATTGTCTCTCCTCTCCTGAACGATATTAAACCTTGGTTTCTTAACTGAGGGAAAACTAGCTGCTATACTCATCACACCTTCCTCTTGGGGTTCCCAACGGGCTGGTCATTCACCACGCATCAAGCTAATTTTCTGGCGCTGTTGCCGGGGAGGAAGAGAAGACTTCTGCAAGGGGAGTTCTTCGCACACACATTCTTTACTTTGTTTTATTATTTTGCTTTACTTTATTTACTTTACCTGCATTGCTTTTTTTATCAAAAACCCAAAAAAATTAGAATCCTTGGTAGTTGTTTTTACTTGTTTACTTTCGTTTTGCTGAAATGGCCAATCCTGAAAATACCAAGTTGTGTGACTTTACTAGCACAAACAATGGTGATTTTATCTGCACTCCTATTGCACCACCTGCTACTGCTGCAAACTTTTATGAGATTAAGTCTGCTTTATTGAACCTTGTTATGAAAGAGCAATTTTCGGGTGCTAGTACTGAAGATGCTGCAGCTCATCTCAACAATTTTGTTGAGCTATGTGAGATGCAGAAATATAAGGATGATGATAGTGATATTATTAAGCTCAAGTTGTTTCCTTTTTCTTTGAGAGGAAAAGCTAAAGATTGGTTGCTGTCTTTGACTAAGAATAGTATTGATTCATGGGCTAAGTGTAAGGATGCTTTTATTGGTAGATACTATCCTCCTGCTAAGATTATAACTTTGCGCAGCAATATTATGAAGTTTACTCAGTTTGATAATGAACATGTTGCTCAAGCTTGGGAAAGAATGAAATCTATGATAAAGAATTGCCCAACTCATGGACTGACTACTTGGATGATTATCCAAACCTTTTATGCAGGACTGAATTTTTCTTCAAGGAACCTACTTGATTCAGCTGCTGGAGGCACTTTTATGACCCTTACCTTGGGCGCCGCATCGAAGCTACTAGACAACATGATGGTAAATTATTCCGAATGGCATACCGAGAGAGCTCCACAAGGTAAGAAGGTAAATTCTGTTGAGGAAACCTCTTCCTTAAGTGATAAGATTGATACCATTATGGCTATGCTTGCTAATGATAGGACTCATGTTGATCCTAATAATGTTCCTTTGGCCTCTCTGGTTGCTCAAGAAGAGCAAGTTGATGTGAATTTCATTAGAAACAATAATTTTAACAACAATGCTTATAGGAACAATTTTGCTAGTAACAATTATAGGCCGTATCCTTCTACCAATGGTAATGGTAATGGTAATTCTTATGGTAATTCCTACAACAACACTAGGGCCGTGCCCTCCGAGCTTGAGGTAATGCTCAAGGACTTCATCGGTAAGCAAACTGCTTTTAATAAGTCTGTTGAGGAAAAGTTAGGCAAAATTGATATTCTTGCTTCTAAAGTTGATAGCCTTGCTCATGATGTTGAAATTCTGAAATTAAAAGTGTTGCCTAATGATGTGAAAGAGAACAATGTTTTTGCTACCGCTAATGCTATCCAAGTTGGAATTGATGAAAATATTAGATTGTTAGCAGAATTGCATGCCAGGTGGGAAAGAGAAGATGAGATGGCTAGAGAGATGAAGGTATGTACTATTACTACCTCTAATGATGTTGCTCCTACTGCTAGAAATCCTCTTACTTTGATTGGTGTAGAGAAAACTCCCACTCCTTGTGTTAAAAAGCCTAACACTGCCAAAACTTTTTCTCAAAAGAGTGCTGAAATTTTTCGGAGTGTAGGAGATGATATCTCTATTTATTTTAATGATTTTGATGTTGATGGCTGCAATATATCTGAAGTTATTTTGTTCTTGCAAAAGCTTGCTTTGACTCCCAATGCTAGTTCTTTAAATATTGCTTTTACTAAGCATATTACCAATGCTCTCATAAAGATTAGGGATGAAAAGTTGAAGCAAAAAGCCTCTGCTCCCAAGAAGTTAGAAGATGGTTGGGAACCCATCATTGATATGCATGTTAATGGTTATGATTGCCATGCTTTATGTGATCTAGGTGCTAGTATTTCTATTATGCCTAGAAAGATTTATGACATGCTTGATTTACCACCGCTTGAAAAGTGTTATTTTGATGTTCCTATTGCTGATGTTGCTAAGAAGAAATCTTTGGGAAGGATTAATGATGTTCTTATTGTGGTTAACAATAACCTTGTTCCCATTGATTTTCTTGTTATGGACATTGAATGCCATGCTTCATGTCCTATTATTTTGGGAAGACCCTTTCTTCGAACTGTAGGTGCTATCATTGAAGGCACAATCAAGTATCAATTCCCACTAAAGAAAGGTATGGAACACTTCCCTAGAAAAATAAAGAAATTACTTTTTGACTCTATTCTTAGAGCAAATTATGATCTTCATGCTTCATCACTTGATATTACTTGATTCGCAATTTTCTGCGCCTAGCTCAAAGGCGTTAAAGAAAAGCACTCTTGGGAGATAACCCAGTGTTTTCTTTTCAGTACTTTTTCTTTTATTTGAGTCTTGGAAGTCATTACTACTGTAATGACCGCTCCTTATCTTGTTTATTTCGTTTTTGTGCCAAGAGAAGCCTCTAATTTGAGTGAGGTAAAAATTTGGGGATGTTGCTGTCCTGAAACTGTTTTCGGTGCTGCACCGTAAAAATTCGTGAAAATTCTCTGTTTATCTTTTGGACCTGAAATTTCTTGTGCATATGCCCCAGGTTATATTCAAACTTTGCTTAGTTAAACACTTTTTGATTTGAGCAACAGAAAATCCCTCAAAAATTCGACCTTTGTCAGCTGTTCAGTTTTGACAGATTTCTGCCAATATTTGTGTTTGCCACTTTATCGCTTTCTTTTGAGTTCTTTTGATCATGGAACTTTTTGGGAAGTTGCTACAGTAGTATTTGCTATATATGTGGTGGTTTTGAGTTGAAACCTGAAGCAAATAGAGGATTGATTATATGTTATGCTTGCACTAATGTTGCTAATAGATTTGTGTTTAGTTTTGTATGAAGGAAGTTTTCAAGTGTAGGGATTGGAGAATGATGAGATGAGTTGAAGAATGGACAAAAGCTCAAGCTTGGGGATGCCCATGCATCACCCCAAGAAATATCCAAGAAGTACAAGCGTCAAAGCTTGGGGATGCCCCCGAGGCACCCCTTCTTCATCGGCAAAAATCAGGTCACCTTTCAAAACACTATATTTTTATTGCTTCATGCACTATGTGTTTTTCTTGGAGCGTCAGTTGTTTTAGTTTTCTTAGTTGGTTTAGTTTGTTTGTTTTCTGCAATAAATGGTTGGACCCCAACAAATTTCCTTTGGAGAAGTTGCTTGTTTTCATTTGCAAAGAACGCTCTAGTTTTCACTCTTATTAAAAATCGTGCGTTCTTCTTTTTCTGCTACTGCTTTTGGTTTTTGTTTTCGCCTTGATATGCATTCAGATCTTGTCATATCTTTTCATCAAGGTGTACTTTTGCCTCTGATCTTTATTGGTTTTCATCAAAAGAGGTGTTTATAAAAATTTCAAATGGTGTTGGAAAAGAGAAAAAGCTTTGTGCAAAATAGTGGTACAAGAAGGAGCTTGTGTAGACTGCGGCTTAGGCTTTTTTTGCATGTCATGCTTGATGTCTTTTTGATAGTATGCTTAGTGGTTTTGCTGTAGCATGACTTGTCTCAAATAACTGAGATTGCGTAATGAGCCTTTGAAAAAATCATGCGTTGTTTTTATTGTATGGAAGCATTATTTTGGTTTTCTCCTTGATGCTTTATTTGGGTTGACTTGGCACATGCTCACACATGTTAGACTCTTACAAAGTCGCCAATAGCCTTCATGATCATTTAGTTTTTGACTTTTGATGCCATCGTATGCTTCTTTTAATTTCGCTTTGTCGCTTTGCATGATTATGGCCATTACTGCTCTCTTAGTTGGTCACTCCCAGTCTTTTGCTAGCCCTCACCTTGTACTGAGTATGAGCTCTACTCGTGCATCCAACTCCTAAAAGCCAAAGTTTTCCAAAGTGTCCACCATACATACCTACTAGCAATTTGCTATTCCAAGTAAATTTGACTTGCTTTTATTTTCTCTTCAAATTAAACTCTTACCAGTGTTATGCGAAATTCGGTCAGTAAAGCTCTCACGAACCGGAAGGCACACTTTACTTTTTCCTGTTCTTAAAAATTTGACATTGTGGTCTCTTATGTTGAGTTGTTATGCTTGCAAGTTGTAAGTTGGATTCTAGCCCAGCCATGCAGTCATGGGGCAAGCTTTCAACATTGCACTTCTTATTTGAGTTGATATCGTGATCTTTTGTTTATGGATGCCCGCGGTGTGAAATGAATTGGGAATCTTGTGGGGATCATGGAGTTTGTATATGTGTTAGGGAAACGCCGGGCCGCCAATCTAAGCCATGCATAATTCATGGTGGAAATTTGCAGCATACCCATGGTGAACATTCGACGACGCATCTCATAATAAAAAGCTAAACAAAAGGCAAATAAAAGAGATGTCGAGGTGTTCATTGTCTGCTTGTCCTGTCATTTTGGTGTGGGCTTGTTCCATGTCATCGGGCACGGAGGTACCCCATTGGCGGTTCTCAATGATATGCATATACTTACAATGACAAGAGCCTTGCTTGGGACTCTAAGTAAAGTAGCATGAGGTTTGGGTACTCGTATTCACGGGGCACGAGGTTTTCAACTTATGATTTGTCAAGCATATGCATCATAATTGTTCTCGCATTAACTTTAACCATTCAAGATGCTTATGATGGGGGCAATGAGAGCTCAAAGCCGGTAAGTACCATAATTTTTGAAGGTTATAAAACTTGCAATCACTGCTTCCCTCTGCGAAGGGCCTTTCTTTTACTTTTATGTTGAGTCACCACCTTCTTAATTTATGCACCATTAAGAGAGCATAGTTGTCATTCTTAGTGTGATATGCATTGTCCCAAAGTTCATTGATTGACTCATATTGTTGGTTTCACTTGTTCTTAAATTATTTGTATCTAGTCGCCCTCTTAAACTTGAAGGTGTCCTATGCATTTATGTTTTGCTCTCTTTGAAGGACAAGCTGAAAACCATTTGTATGTTTTTCCTTATGATCTGAACACACGTTTGACTTTCATTGCTTCATTTTCATGATCTTTTGTTTGTGTTCATTTGCATGTTTACAACATGGTTGATAAGTTCTTATTGTCATGATTATATCTTCATGCCCATGTTTTAAGTTCTATTGATCCCAGCTCACCAATGCTTACATATATGATCAAGATTGTGTAGGTGCATGTCACCTCAAAAATTATTCTTTTGTTATCACTTACCTACTCGAGGACGAGCAGGAGTTAAGCTTGGGGATGCTTGATACGTCTCAAACGTATCTATAATTTTTGATACTCCATGCTTGTTTTTACACCATTTGCCTATTGTTTCGTTACACTTAGTGGCACTTTTATGCATTTTCCGGAACTAACCTATTAACGAAGTGCCACAATGCCAGTTCCCTGTTTTCTGCTATTTTTGTGTTTCAGAGTGATACACAGGAAATATTCTCGGAATTGGACGAAACAAGTTCCTGAAGTCTTATTTTACCCGGAAGCTTCCAGAGATCCGAAGAGGAGTAGGAGGTGGGCCACCAGGGGCCCACACACAGGGGTGGCGCGGCCAGCCCCTGGCCCGCGCCACCGTGGTGTGAGGCCACCTGGCCCCACCTCTGACATCGCCCCTTCGCCTATAAAGACCCCCCGACGGAAAAAACCTAAGTACCCGATCGGATTTCCAAAACACATCGCGATCCGCCGCCGCCGTCGACCCGAAGATCGGGAGGGTCCAGAAGATCTTCCCGGCACCCTGCCGGAGAGGGGAATCGCCACCGGAGGTCTTCTTCATCGCCATGCTTGCCTCCGGAGCGATGAGTGAGTAGTCTACCTTGGACTATGGGTCCATAGCAGTAGCTAGATGGTTGTCTTCTCCACCATGTGCTTCATGTTTAGATCTCATGAGCTGCCCTACATGATTGAGATCACCGTTATGTAATTCTACATGTTTGGTTTGTTGGGATCCGATGAATATTGGTGTTTATGATTAAGTTGCTGTACTGAATATTATCTTTTGTTATCTCTATGTTGTTTATCATCTTGCATGCTCTCCGTTGTTAGTGGCTATCTTGGCCGAGTAGTTGCTAGTGACTCCAAGAGGGGGTATTTATGCTCGATAGTGGGTTCATGCCTCTATTTCACCAGGGGGAGTGACAGAAACCTCTAAGGTGGTAGATGTGCTGTTGCTACTAGGGAGAAAACAACATTCATATGCTCAAGGGCATATGCTTTGTTTACATTACACACTTTGCTTAATGCAATTATCTGTTGTTCGCAACTTAGTACTTTTGGGGTGTTCGGATTGATATCCCCGGAGGTGGATTATTAGTCATAGATGCAGTTGGATGGCGGTCTATGTATTTTGTTGTAATGCCTAGAGTAAATCTCATAGTGATCTTCTTGACATATCACGTTTATCTTTATTCTATCAATTGCTCAACTGTAATTTGTTTACCCAGCATGTGCTATTTTATCTATGGAGAGACACCACTAGTGAACTGTGGACCCCGGTCCTATTTACATCATATTGCTATCACCTGTTTACTTTACTCGCACTGTTTACTTTCTCGCACTGTTTATTTTACTCGCATACTATTACTGTTTTCCAGTCGATACACTCATAACCTTTGTTTCAAGCAAACCGGTGAGATTGACAACCTCATCGTAAGTTGGGAGCAAAGTATTTGTTTGTGTGTGTGCAGGTTCCACGTTGCAGCTAGCAAGCAAAGCTTGGACGAGGCGCCATATATAAATTGTCCGCTGCTGTCGCAAACTAGCAAGCATCACCTTCAGTCGTCATTGTCTCTCCTCTCCTGAACGATATTAAACCTTGGTTTCTTAACTGAGGGAAAACTAGCTGCTATACTCATCACACCTTCCTCTTGGGGTTCCCAACGGGCTGGTCATTCACCACGCATCACCTGGCTCCCCCTCTGACATCGCCCCTTCGCCTATAAAGACCCCCCGACGGAAAAAACCTATGTACCCGATCAGTTTTCCAGAACACATCGCGATCCGCTGCCGCCGTCGACCCAAAGATCGGGAGGGTCCAGAAGCTCTTCCCGGCAACCTGCCGGAGAGGGGAATCGCCACCGGAGGTCTTCTTCATCGCCATGCTTGCCTCCGGAGCGATGAGTGAGTAGTCTACCTTGGACTATGGGTCCATAGCAGTAGCTAGATGGTTGTCTTCTCCACCATGTGCTTCATGTTTAGATCTCATGAGCTGCCCTACATGATTGAGATCACCGTTATGTAATTCTACATGTTTGGTTTGTTGGGATCCGATGAATATTGGTGTTTATGATTAAGTTGCTGTACTGAATTATATCTTTTGTTATCTCTATGTTGTTTATGATCTTGCATGCTCTCCGTTGTTAGTAGCTATCTTGGCCGAGTAGTTGCTAGTGACTCCAAGAGGGGGTATTTATGCTCGATAGTGGGTTCATGCCTCTATTTCACCTGGGGGAGTGACAGAAACCTCTAAGGTGGTAGAAGTGCTGTTGCTACTAGGGAGAAAACAACATTCATATGCTCAAGGGCATATGCTTTGTTTACATTACACACTTTGCTTAATGCAATTATCTGTTGTTCGCAACTTAATACTTTTGGGGTGTTCGGATTGATATCCCCGGGGGTGGATTATTAGTCATAGATGCATTTGGATGGTGGTCTATGTATTTTGTTGTAATGCCCAGAGTAAATCTCATAGTGATCTTCTTGACATATCACGTTTATCTTTATTCTATCAATTGCCCAACTGTAATTTGTTTACCCAGCATGTGTTATTTTATCTATGGAGAGACACCACTAGTGAACTGTGGACCCCGGTCCTATTTCCATCATATTGCTTTCACCTGTTTACTTTACTTGTATTGTTTACTTTCTCGCACTGTTTACTTATTTGCATTCTCTACTGTTTTCCACTCGATACGCTCATACCTTTGTTTCAAGTAAACCGGTGAGATTGACAACCTCATCGCAAGTTGGGAGCAAAGTACTTGGTTGTGTGTGTGCAGGTTCCGCGTTGCAGCTAGCAAGCAAAGCTTGGACGAGGCGCCATATATAAATTATCCGAAGCTGTCGCAAACTAGCAAGCATCACCTTCAGCCATCATTGTCTGTTTTTCTCCTGTTCGATAAACCTTGGTTTCTTAACTGAGGGAAAACAAGCTGCTATACTCATCATACCTTCCTCTTGGGGTTCCCAACGGGCTGGTCATTCACCACGCACAAGGACCTCTGATCTTCCACATCAACTTGGAGTATCAGGTCGCTCCCAGTCTTTTGCTAGCCCTCGCCTTGTACTGAGTATGAGCTCTACTCGTGCATCCAACTCCTAAAAGCCAAAGTTTTCCAAAGTGTCCACCATACATACCTACTAGCAATTTGCTATTCCAAGTAAATTTGACTTGATTTATTTTCTCTTCAAATTAAACTCTTACCAGTGTTATGCGAAATTCGGTCAGTAAAGCTCTCACGAACCGGAAGGCACACTTTACTTTTTCCTGTTCTTAAAAATTTGACATTGTGGTCTCTTATGTTGAGTTGTTATGCTTGCAAGTTGTAAGTTGGATTCTAGCCCAACCATGCAGTCATGGGCAAGCTTTCAATATAGCACTTCTTATTTGAGTTGATATCGTGATCTTTTGTTTATGGATGCCCGCGGTGTGAAATGAATTGGGAATCTTGTGGGGATCATGGATTTTTTATATGTGTTAAGGAAATGCCGGGCCGCCAATCTAAGCCATGCATAATTCATGGTGGAAATTTGCAGCATACCCATGGTGAACATTCGACGACGCATCTCACAATAAAAAGCTAAACAAATGGCAAATAAAAGAGATGTTGAGGTGTTCATTGTCTGCTTGTCCTGTCATTTTGGTGTGGGCTTGTTCCATGTCATCGGGCACGGAGGTACCCCATTGGCGGTTCTCAATGATATGCATATATTTACAATGACAAGAGCCTTGCTTGGGACTCTAAGTAAAGTAGCATGCGGTTTGGGTACTCGTATTCACGGGGCACGAGGTTTTCAACTTATGATTTGTCAAGCATATGCATCATAATTGTTCTCGCATTAACTTTAACCATTCAAAATGCTTATGATGGGGGCAATGAGAGCTCAAAGCCGGTAAGTACCATAATTTTTGAAGGTTATAAAACTTGCAATCACTGCTTCCCTCTGCGAAGGGCCTTTCTTCTACTTTTATGTTGAGTCACCACCTTCTTTCTTTATGCACCATAAGAGAGCATAGTTGTCATTCTTAGTATAATGTGCATTGTCCCAAAGTTTTCATTGATTGATTCATATTGTTGGTTTCACTTGTTCTCAAATTATTTGTATCTAGTCGCCCTCTTAAACTTGAAGGTGTCCTATGCATTTATGTTTTGCTCTCTTTGAAGGACAAGCTGAAAACCATTTGTATGTTTTTCCTTATGATTTGAACACACGTTTGACTTTCATTGTTTCATTTTCATGATCTTTTGTTTGTGTTCATTTGCATGTTTACAACATGGTTGCTAAGTTCTTATTGTCAAGATTATATCTTCATGCCCATGTTTTAAGTTCTTATGATCCCAGCTCACAATTGCTTACATAGATGATCAAGATTGTGTAGGTGCATGTCACCTCAAAAATTATTCCTTTGTTATCACTTACCTACTCGAGGACGAGCAGGAGTTAAGCTTGGGGATGCTTGATACGTCTCCAACGTATCTATAATTTTTGATGCTCCATGCTTGTTTTTACACCATTTGCGTATTGCTTCGTTACACTTCGTGGCACTTTTATGCATTTTCCGGAACTAACCTATTAACGAGTTGCCACAGTGCCAGTTCCCTGTTTTCTGCTGTTTTTGTGTTTCAGAAGTGATACACAGGAAATATTCTCGGAATTGGACAAAACAAGTTCCTGAAGTCTTATTTTACCCGAAAGCTTCCAGAGATCCGAAGGAGAGTAGGAGGGGGGCCACCAGGGCCCCACACGCCAGGCTCGCACGGCCAGGGGCCTGGCTGCGCCGCCATGGGGTGAGGGCGCCTGGCCCCACTCCTGACATCGCCCCTTCGCCTATAAAGACCCCCCCGACGGAAAAAACCTAAGGACCCGATCAATTTTCCAGAACACATCGCGATCCGCCGCCGCCGTCGACCCGAAGATCGGGAGGGTCCAGAAGCTCTTCCCGGCACCCTGCCGGAGAGGGGAATCGCCACCGGAGGTCTTCTTCATCGCCATGCTTGCCTCTGGAGCGATGAGTGAGTAGTCTACCTTGGACTATGGGTCCATAGCAGTAGCTAGATGGTTGTCTTCTCCACCATGTGCTTCATGTTTAGATCTCATGAGCTGCCCTACATGATTGAGATCATCGTTATGTAATTCTACATGTTTGGTTTGTTGGGATCCGATGAATATTGGTGTTTATGATTGAGTTGCTGTACTGAATATTATCTTTTGTTATCTCTATGTTGTTTATGATCTTGCATGCTCTCCGTTGTTAGTAGCTATCTTGGCCGAGTAGTTGCTAGTGACTCCAAGAGGGGGTATTTATGCTCGATAGTGGGTTCATGCCTCTATTTAACCCGGGGGAGTGACAGAAACCTCTAAGGTTGTAGATGTGTTGTTACTACTAGGGAGAAAACAACATTCATATGCTCAAGGGCATATGCTTTGTTTACATTACACACTTTGCTTAATGCAATTATCTGTTGTTCGCAACTTAATACTCATGGGGTGTTCAGATTGATATCCCCGGGAGTGGATTATTAGTCATAGATGCAGTTGGATGGCGGTCTATGTATTTTGTGGTAATGCCCAGAGTAAATCTCATAGTGATCTTCTTGACATATCACGTTATCTTTATTCTATCAATTGCCCAACTGTAATTTGTTTACCCAGCATGTGTTATTTATCTTATGGAGAGACACCACTAGTGAACTGTGGACCCCGGTCCTCTTTCCATCATATTGCTATCACCTGTTTACTTTCTCGCACTGTTTACTTTACTCGCATACTTTACTGTTTTCCACTCGATACACTCATAACCTTTGTTTCAAGCAAACGGTGAGATTGACAACCTCATCGTAAGTTGGGAGCAAAGTATTTGTTTGTGTGTGTGTAGGTTCCACGTTGCAGCTAGCAAGCAAAGCTTGGACGAGGCGCCATATATAAATTGTCCGCAGCTGTCGCAAACTAGCAAGCATCACCTTCAGTCGCCTGTCTCTCCTCTCCAAGAACGATAAACCTTGGTTTCTTAACTGAGGGAAAACGAGCTGTTATACTCATCACACCTTCCTCTTGGGGTTTCCAACGGGCTGGTCATTCACCACGTATCAGGTACCACGTGTTGCAGGAAGGTGTCCTTGATGATGCTGGGGCCATCTTTGTGTTGCACATCGACACACATCTACCGGTGGGCACCGTCAGGTCTAGGCCTGGACCTTTCCTCGCCGGGATATGGTCATTCAAAGCGACCATCACTGGGAAGGGGACATGCGGCCGTGCAACATGATGTAGTCGACCCAGTGGTAGTTGCGTACTAGGCCGTCCTCAGCATCCAACAACTTTTAGCTCCCAAAATTGAACCCCTTGCGTGGTACATCTGCCTTTTACTATTCATCAAGTGATTTCTTTGATTTTCCTCTCCTTGCATTCGACCAGCTCGCAACAATAATGATGGATACCAACTCGTAGTTATCATTGACACACACTCATGGCAGAGCAGAGGGGGAGCCATTGTCTCCGCACAATGTCAACGTAGGAGGATGTAGTGTTTATCGTTAGGTGTGCGACAAAAGGGGTAGGCTTTTTGGGTGGTGAGACCAAGGTATGAAAAATAGGCCCATGGGACTAGGCCAGTGTATTTAAGCACTGATGACAATTCTAGAAGGTTGGTCAACATGGGAGTGTGTCAGGGTAGTAGGGTGCTGGTTGAGAGGCATCAAAGGGAGGAATATCGCGAAGAAGAAAAAATAAGTCGGGTTGTTTATGAGAAACTATCATCTTGATAATGGTTGACTATGCATATACTATCAATAGCACTACTTTGACGTACTAACATTTTATGAATGTATATATATGTCTGATCAACCATGACCACATACCGTTTAATTAATGCAGGTGGTTTTAGTGACCTTCATCCAAGGAGGTGAGACTTGCACTTTTATCCCGAAATCTGTTACCTTGGGAGGTACCTTTATAAGCATGGCCACATAAGGATTATCCTATCTCAAAAAGAGGAACTAGAGAGGTAGTTGACATTTGACAACATGATCATTAGATCAATCGATCCCTTTCCATATAAAGAACAATAAATGGTTTAGTTGAATATATCTTGTATCTAATACAATGTTATCAACTAATTCATGTGATTGAGGGCCAAGGATTGGTGGGAAGGTCACCCCGATGGTGGACTTCATAGTGGATGAGCTCCGGCTATACCGAGCGATTGTGAATGAAGAGAGTGTGTACACACATGCCAAGCTGTTGGTGGAGAGCATGCTGTATTTTTACGTGATTACATTTTGCACACTACTTCCTCTCGCCCGAAATAAATATCAACAATTTTATACTAATTTAAAGTTTGTACTAAATCATTAACACTTACTTTTTCCGATAGCAGAGAGTACTAATTACATTCATGTTAACTCATATTCCAGTAATAAAAATAAATGAAAACACAATGTAGGCCTCAACATTCTATGATCTCGCAAAGTTGTTTCATGAGAAAACGAAATTTTTTGTGTTGTGTGCAAAAAAGATAAGTTTTGATGCTAAAATATATGTTGCACGAGACATTTTTTTTATCTTACTTACACAAGACACACAAAATACAGGTTTTCCACAAAACTTGCCACGTGCACATAGAATGTCAAGACGTACATATTAAATTTTTATTTGATTTTTTTAAAATTTTATAAATATATATTTTGATGGTAGGAGCATATGCTCCCATGTTTCGAAGTGAATTTCCCATGTTAACTTTCAAAGTTTAAATTATGTAGGATGCAAAGAAGCAGGGTGGATATAGAAGCTGATTTTCCGGGCCGGAAGTCGGGGCAGCCCATGGACCTCACGGCCGATCTGCAGATCCACCGTCCGCTACTAACACAATCCGACGTCCAACCACGATTCCCATCGGTCGAGACCTATATAATAGAAAGAGTTGCGCCGTGCCCGGAAGAAAACCTAGCCGAGCCTCTCGTTCCCCTCCCCTCCCTGCCGCCGACGCCTCCATAGATCCGTCCTCATGTTCCCCTCCCAGTGCGTGCTTGAAAGGCGCGTGCGTTCGGACCGCGATGAGGACCTCATCGACAGCAACCTCCGGCTCTTCATCCTCGAGTGCAAGGACAGGAAGGCGGAAGGGTATGCAGCCGACAAAATCGAGATCTACAACGAGAGGATCAAGGACATGAAGATCGGAGTGCGTCTCGCGGACAAGCCTCCGGCTTTGTCCTACCTGGCCATCCTAGGCGGCCATCTCTTGGCCCAAATCGTAGCCGTCAACAAGACTGTCATCGTCATCAGGCTGATGTTCCCGGGCGATGGAGGCCTGATGTCCTATCTCATCTACGACGCCGTCGCCTTGTCGCTCCACATGATCCCCATGCCGGAAGACCCCTCCTGGAACTATACCCTTACCTCCAGCGTCTCCATCGCGCGCCGAGGATCCAATCGCAACGGCGACGACTACGCCCTGGTCCTCACGGGTATGCTGCGCCTGGACGGCGTCGACAGTGATTGTCTCTCCCTGTGGCGGCCCTCCTTGTCCTCGCGGCCGTGGTTGGAGAGCAAGGGGTCCAACTTCCCGGCCCTCGTCGTGAACGACACCGACACGTTGTTCTCGTTCAGTGGCAGCGCCTACTGGGTGGACCTCCTGTGCGGCGTCTCCTACTGCAGCTGCGATGCACTCTTCGACGACAACACCGGCCTGTGGAGTTCGGCTTCATCCCCCTGCCCGTCGAGAAGGGGGCCCACTACCGCTGCAACAGGAGGGTGGCGCACCCGCTAGCGTACCGGACCATGGGCGTCGCCGGTGAGTCCATCAGGTTTGTCTCAATCGACGGCTTTCAGAACCACGTCATGCTCGAGTGCCGCACCGTGACCGTGTGGAAGCTGCTGGATCCAAACCAAGACAAGCCGTGGGAGTTGGAGCACAAGTTCAGCCTGCAGACCATGTGGGGGTTCGAGGGGTTTGGAAACCTGCCCAAAGACTTAACGCCCATGTACCCCCTCCTGAGCACCAAGGACATGGACGTTGTGTACTTGGTGCTCGGCGAGTTCTATGAGAACCGGTACAAGGGGAAGTTCATCCCGAACAAAGCGTGCTACCTGCTCGCCGTTAACATGAGGAAGAAGATTGTCACATCTGTACGTCTGGCGCGCTCGACTCCAGGCCCGTTCATCTCTTGCGTTTTCAACCGGCGTCTCTGTAAAGCTTTAGTTGGACCTTGTGATGATGAAGGAATACCCATGAAGAAGGAGGGCGCGGAGAAAGATCTAACCGAGCCCCCCATCCCCACGAAGAAGCGAGGAAGAAGTCTACGCGCAAGCCATTGATGTTGGAGATGCGATAGATGGCCACACTTGATCAGTTCTTTGGTATGGACCCTGTATCTTAGGTGTGGCATGTGATGTTCATCATCTTAGTTTGCTCTTCAGTTACCGAGACATTGTTTATATGCATTCATCCTGTTTTGAGCAGCTTAATTAACTGGATGCTGCAGCTTATGTTATGCACTTACTGGGAGATGGATGGTTGTTTATCTCTTGTTTTATGCCCTATACTTTCCATCCTTGTTTTTGTTCATTGTTTAACTAGCTCAATCAGTTATATATATACAGATTTGATGCATAATAATGATGACCAGGTTCAATTACATCAATTGGGTGTTTCTATACTGATGGATTATGTTGGGTTAATTTTAGGGACCCATTCCCCTTTAATTAATATGAGGGAAGGTCCTTGCTTGTGTGAATTTCATAGTGGAGAACTGGAGATGCATATGCGCCGCACCCTTGGATCCATGTTACTCCAAGGGCGGTAATAAGGCCTTTTCTAGAATTTGTACCATTAGGTTTGTCTCCCCAAATGAATCGCTTGGCTCAGCAATCTCTCCCGACGGCGGATATGGAAGATGGCACATACCAGTACATGCACTATCTGTGGAGGGGTGGACTCATGGTGGCACTCCCTCATTGACTGTTCGGTCGCTAGGTGTGTTTGGGCACTGACGGAATAGGAGGTCATAGAGCACCTTTGTATGAACGAGGATTCATCGGCTAAGTGGTGGCTCTTCTCGTTAATGGAGACAATGTCCCGTGATGATTTAGCTCGTGTGGCAGTGACTGTCTGGTCTATCTGGTATGAAGGAAGTTTATCAGAGCCCCTGTCGACTCACCTCTTCATCGACAACTACCTCCACGATCTTTTTGCTCTTCCTTCCAGAAAGAGATCGGAGGGTGACCGGGTGAAACCTGTACACCCGAGGTGGATACTGCCTCAACCGGGTTATGTCAAGCTCAATGTGGATGCAACAATGGCGAAGACAACGACTGGTGGTGCAGTGGGCGTTGTATGCAGGAGTGTGTTGGAGTTCATGGGCGCCTCTACCCTAACCTTTCCGGGCATCACCGATCCTGCAGTGATGGAAGCTCTTGCTTGTCGCGAGGCAATGGCGCTGGCGAAGGATTTGAACCTCCAGAACATAACGGTGGCAACAGATTGCCTCTCTGTGATTACAGCCATAGAGCAACCGTATGCGGGGCGTTTTAGCATGGTACTCGATGAGGTGAAGGATGATGCGAGGCTCTTTTCCCGTGTTTCGTTTAGACATGAAAATCGGGCATCAAACTCTGATGCTTATAGGTTGGCACGTTTTTCTGTTTCTAGTGAAGTTGAACGCCAGGTTTGGCTCATTCAGTCCCCCTGATGGTCTTTGTATCAAGACAATGTCTTTGATTAATAAAGTGCCATGATTTTCAAAAAAGTTACACGCCTAACTATGGGCACTGAACCGTGCTGCTGCTAAACGCGCACACGTGAAGACCAACACGTGAGTACAACACAAAGCAAATGGCCAGTTTGGTCTATATTAGGAACACAAAGAGAGTGAGTACTTGAAGTGCGGCGATTTGGCGGTCGTTCCTCTGAGTATTGAGATGTGGTTCTGTCAGTTGTGGCAGGACGTGTGTGCTAGAATGCACGATTTTTTTTAAAATGGAGCAAAAGCTATGCCTTAATCTATTTATTAATTTATTAAAAAGAAGAGATTTGTTCAATTAATCAACAAAAAATCAGGCACAAAAACCGATACAACAAAACTATACGAGAACCACAATTAAAACACGCAACCTCCAAATCAACAACACTGCCAACCTACAACAATCACGAATAGACGACATTTGAAGCACCACGCCACAACAAAGACCCGCTAAACAGACGGATAACCCAAAGAGGGGGCATCAATTAAGCAGTTGTTGAAGCTTTTCTTGTCATGCCTCTCTTCCCTCTTTTGCCAAAGAGAGATACCCATCTAAGAAATTTGTTCACCTTCCTGATTAAATCATCTCAAGCTTTCCATGCCAAGACATAATTAATATCCTTGCTATATCTAGGGCTAGCTGCCTCTAAACTGGCCAACAAGCCAGAAAGCTCTCTAGCAAACACAGTCTCGACGTTGTGCGTCAAAACTCCATTGTCCACAGAGGCGGGCGACTGTTGTGGCGAGGGTGTTGTGGCAACTGCCAAGGCCTCAGATGCGCCCAACTCTAAAGGAAGTACCATAGAAGGTATCAGAGAAAATTCTCCGCACAACTCACCCAGCTCTGGTGTGATCTGCAACACCGGAGCCAAGATCTCATCCATTCCCTCGTCTATAGAGGCAACCAAGACATCAGGCTGCGGTGAGTGGAAATGACTACCACGAGGAGAGAGACAACTGTAGAGATGTTCTTTCTCAACCATAGATGATTTCATTTTTTTGTGTACTGATGCACCTTTTTAGAATGAAAGGGTTTGGACTTAGATTCTTTTTCCTTCTCCGTAAATGGCTAAAGGGTGATGATTTTGGGGTGTTTCTCTCTTGAGCTTTTTCTACTGCTTGCTAAATTCGTTCTCGATCTAGCCCTGAAATCTGATTTTGTGTGTATGGTTTGGCTGTCTCGTGTTCGAGTTCCTAGCCATGAAGTCTGATTTTATATCATTGTACTGGAATTTTGCTCATGAATAAAGTGTTCTTGGCGAATATGGATTGCTGGACAATTATTTTTGATTGCATCATTATGTAGTGCTAAATGCTGAATCTGACAACTACTATGCGTTTAGCTAACCCATGTAAATGTGCTTGCCCTTCTTTTACGACCAGTGTCCTGTGTCACGCACTGTTCTGAAATTGATCAAATACATGGCTACATAATGTAGTATAATAAATACAGTGGCCAAATATGCATACAGTTTACATCACGAGGCAGACTGTGCAGCAAGGATATCGAGCTACCTATAGCTCGGCCTTCAAATGGTGTTTACGGTGAGTACTTACTCTGTACTAGTAAAAGAGCACCTGCGCATGCACGTTTTTTATAATGACAAAATTGTAAGACAATATAGCAATACGCGTTATAGGATAATATAAGCTGGCCCTTAATTTACAACAACTTTGGCAAAGCTGCAAAAGAATTTTTTCAGAAGAAACTTGAATTGCATTCTTCGCCTCGTATACACCAGGAACGGAACCATGCATTATAGTAGCATAATACACATCCAATTGAATCATAACTGAACCATCAAATTAAACACGTTTGCTTCAGTGTACCCCTAAACACGTCAATGGTTGAGATTGCTCCATACCACTACATAAATAAGGGTATGATAGTTATTAGCAAATTGTTTAGTTGGAACCTGACTTGCTTGAAACTCGTATATATATATATCATACTAGCTAAGTGTCCGCGTGTTGCAGCGGAATCCTCTCTCACTCTTTTTTCTCTCTATAAATATTAGTAGTAAATATGCCCGTGCTGGTGCAATAGGTTTATTTTATTATATTTTTAGATTGATGTCTCATCAATTGATATGCCTACATAGTGTACTACAATAAATATAGTGGCCAAATACACATACAATTCACATCACGAGGCAGACTGTGCAGCAAGGATATCGAGCTACCTATAGCTCGGCCTCCAAATGATGTTTTCGGTGAGTACTTACTCTGTACTAGTAAAAGAGCACCTTCGCATGCACGTTTTTTTACAATGACAAAATTGTAAGACAATATAGCAATACGCGCTATAGGATAATATAAGCTGGCCCCTAATTTACAACAACTTTAGCAAAGCTGCAAAAGAATTTTTTTTGGAAGAAATTTGAATTGCATTCTTCGCCTCGTATACACCAGGAGCGGAACCATGCATTGTAGTAGCATAATACACAGACAATTGAATCATAACTGAACCATCAAATTAAACACGTTTGCTTCAGCGTACCCCTAAACACGTCAATGGCCGAGATTGCTCCGTACCACTACATAAATAAGGGTATGGTAGTTATTAGCAAATTGTTTAGTTGGAACCTGACTTGCTTGAAACTCGTATATATATCATACTAGCTAAGTGCCACCGCGTTGCAGCGGAATCCTCTCTCACTCTTCTTTCTCTCTTTTCTCTCTCTATAAATATTAGTAGTAAATATGCCCGTGCTTGTGCAACAGGTTTATTTTATTGTATTTTTAGATTGATGTCTCATCAATTGATTAAAAATGTTGTTCTTATCTTCATCGCACACATTGGACGTGCAATAGAACTTCTACTCGTTTATACCGATGGAACGAAATCCAACAGATCTATATCAAATACAAAGAATATGCAAAAAGCATTTACTTAAGTTGGATATTACCATGATAAATTGCAACTTAAAAGTTGTGCATAGGCCAAATCAAACTAAAATTTGCCAATTGCCACTACCCATATTTTGTTTGATCACTATAGCTCTATACTTGTATGTCCATGCAACCATTGTTGCTATCCTATATAGATGTAATTACATGGTTATTCATTACGGGAACATTTCCATAGACTTGTGATTGTTGACACGAGGACATAACTAAACGTCTAAACTGAAGTATTATAGTTTTTGGTTAAGATGTCAACTGACTAATAAAAACATACATATGTGCAGATTTCTGGGTCACAAACATTTCACTTAATTATTTAAAATTTAATCAACTGGCCCCATTCATCCAATCTTTTACCACATGACAGGCCTGCACGGCTGCACCATGCTGGCTCATCCACGGCGACAACGCATCATCTCTCCCGTGCTCCCTCTCTCCGTCGCTCTTGCTACTCTCTCCCCCCTGCATAGCCCAGCGATGGCGGGGAATGGACTGCCCGGCTCCTCGAGGTGATGGTGCCGACTGACTGTATCAGGAGACGCAGCCACACCTACTCCTCTGAGAGTTTTTCTCTCCTTGTTGTACAGTAGTGCCCGCCCGTGCCTTGCGCCACCAATTAGTGGTTGGGATGCAGAGATCCTGTTCTCCGCCCTTCATGTGGGTCGAGATGGGGCTGCCGTCGTCCCTGCTGCTTCTCCGATTTAGCGCCTCCACCTCTTACGCAAGCTCTGACTCTTCGTGACGTCCGTGACTCCGCGCCCGCCTTCCCATGGAAATCCAAGTAGCTAGAACTCCCAGGGCTCTCGGATCACGCCATGGGGCTTCGAATCGCGGGAGATTGAGTGGGCTCAATGGCATCCCGCCGACGGCCGCTAGCCTCGCTGCCCTCAGAGGAGCAGAAAGGAGGTACTGAGGGAGGGATCTGTGGAAGTGACGACCAAACATTGCAGAGGGACTACGGGTTAATTTCCTGTTTTCTAGGGGCTAAATGAAAAACGATGCGATGTACGTACCAACCAACATACGGTCACAAACTCCCAGGGGGCTAAATGAAAAATGACGCGACTTACGTACCAACCAACGCACGGATCGTATTTATCTCGATTAATAAAACGGCAAAGCGACGGTATGTATGTCGGTACGTCCATCGATAATGAATTTCTGTTTTTACCCTTATGAAAACCAGAAATAAACCCCTGCACGGTTTGCTCCCGACGGAGGTGGAGGCGGCAGTGCGGCACTCTACTCGCCCACGTCCACCCCACCGCATGCTACCGGTCGTCGCCGCACCGACTAACCCCACCGGCCGGCTTCGAGTGTCTTCTCCTAGCATGTCTGATAGATGTGCACGGTGATTGCAGCTGCTGGAGGACAGGGTGATAAGCAGGGAACTGGCACTGTGGCAACTTGTTAATAGGTTAGTTCCGGAAAATGCATAAAAGTGCCACGAAGTGTAACGAAACACTAAGCAAATGGTGTAAAAACAAGCAAGGAGCATCAAAAATTATGGATACGTTTGAGACGTATCATGTGCCTCTTCTTTTGCTGTCAATTTGTTGCCTACCATCCTTAATCCTTGTAGCGCTGCTCGGTGCATGTGTTTCCTCGGGTCCCCTGGGCTTGGCCGTGTTGTGTATAGATATGTTTGTGCTGCTACGAGTGCTGCTTCTGGTGTTTTTGGTATTATGTTGCCTTGCTCATCGACCGATAGGAAGGACGAGTCAAGGTTTTTGGAGAGGCTTCGCCTTTTTGAGTATTCGAGGTTTTTCATCCTTGATCCATGTCGACGATGCCTTTTGCTGTTTGTGTGTGACGCGTCGCTATGTGCTTTATGAAAAGCTGCACTTGCTGCTATGGGCGAATCTTTCCTTTTTTGTATTTCGACTTTTTCTTTTGCTAGTTGTTTTGCTTGTTGTCTTAGGGCATAATGATACCCTAAAAGCATATTTTTGCTTGCATCTGCTGGTATGGGCACGCCGTTTTCTACGACTGTCTTGATTGTCTTCCATTCATCGGCTGATAGTCAAATTTTTTCCCTGCTTGCCAGGGAATCTGCAGTTTCTCCTTCTGCCAAATGATTTGCTCCTCTGTTTATATTTGCTGGGTTGAGTACTGGATTGTTGTTTTTGTCGAATTCTTCCGAGTTGTCTCCTAAAATTGCTAGTACTTCATACCGGTTGTCGAACTTGCTGTTAAAGCTTGAGAAGATTGTTTCGTCATCCTCATTAAGCGCTAGTCCTGTCTTCCAGGTGTCTATTGATTTGTCTGAAGCATCATCATGGGAGATCATGAAGTATTCGAGTTGATCCTCTAAGTCGAGATTCTCCATGGTCTCGTCGAGTTCTGCGATTTTTTCTCCTGTAACTTCTGCTGTTGCAAGGCTGACCGGTGAGTTTGCCTCACTGGAAGAGCCCACCGATAATTCAGTTATTGCAATTGTCTTGGCTTCGCTTGCCGACGGATCCGGTTTCGTCGGATCTGAAAGGCAAATCAAACCTAAAGATCCGACGCGAAAATTTAGGCTTCCGATCATCAGGTCCATATCTTGATCCATGCTCTCGAATATTGGAGTGGAGTTTGACGGATGTGGCTGAAAATCGATGGATCCGAAGGATATCTGGATTTTGTTGCTTTTGGAAAACTGTTGGCTAAAAGCGAAAACACCGTCGAATTCATGATTCCAACGCCCAGAGTCCCCACGGTCGGTGCCAATTGACGAGGGCTAACTCGACAAATGTCCTAGAAGAAGGACTTAGGATCGGGGAACAGGGCGTCGGATGAACTCGAAGGTAAAATCAGTCAAACAAGGTGTGGATCAAAAGTAAACATGGTGGTTAACTTAGCCTGCTTTCAATCTATCCCTCACCGTCCTCTCCTAGCCCCTATATAGGTAGCCATGTCTCAAGGAATAGGAGGGGTCCGATACATATTACAACATCGGTATACAACATAAACTCGTATTTCGACTAGGATTACACTTGGGCCTAACTTAATGGGCCTCAGGGGTACTCAAGTAACGGACTCTATTATCTATACCCTTGTCAGAGAGTTATCGATCTCTAGATACTGTTTAAGTTTGGCTATTCATGCTTGTGATTGGGCACTTGTCTTTATTTGGTGGAGAGATAATTATTTCAGATTGGGTTTTACCTTTTATGCCTCTGATTATGATCATGTTCTTATGTTGTGAGTAGTTCCCCATGTTCCTAAGGGCATAGGATGAATTGGCTATGATTTTTATATAACATGTGATGGTATTTGGTCTAGTGTTTATCTTTTATGTTGTTCTATGATGGTGGTGTGCGAATATCGACTACACACTACTTCACCTTTATGGGCTCATAGGACATCACCGTAGTGCATTGGAGTGGGATAGTACTTTGGGGTACAGACACCTTAGTCAAAGACATGAAATTGTATTACAGGGATTTATATCGGGGACCTCAGAGTTTAAAGCTATGGTGGGACTTTTGTCTTAATAATTCTTTTGTGCTCATTTGCATGGCCATGAGATCCATCATAAGGGGTTTAATTCATTTATGTGGTTGCACCTATTTACAGCTCCGTCCAAAAAGATAAAAACTAGACAAGATATGCACCGTGTTGTTTTAGAAATCTTTAATGCCAAGTAGATCCATGTCACCCTCAGGAACGTTTTCCTTCTATAAGACACACACCACGCACTTGATCTTGTCCTCTTGCTGCATAGGGGATTAGTCTTTCTCTTTATAAGAGCTTTTACTTATTGCATTTTACTTTCAGCAGTTATTTACTTGCAACTTTATACCCAAAATTCACAGAAACATTTATCACTTTTATTGTTTTGTTTACCAAGCATTCTAACCTATACCCTCAGCTCCTTGTGGGTTCGACAATCTTTTCTATTCGAAAGGTACTACAATTGATCTCCTGCACTTAGGAGTCATCAAGATACTTTTCTGGCGCCGTTGCCGGGGAGCGTTGTGCTATTGGTGATAAGTTTGGTAAGGAAACTTAAAAATTTATTATTATTTACTACTTTATTTTGTTATTACTATGGCTCTACAGGGACGATGTCCACTGGGTCTGGCTTTATATGAAAGTGCTTATATTTCTACGATCAAAGTGGTGGAAACTGAAGTCCCTAAAGTGGGATATAAAATTCCCACTGTACATGTAAGGAGAGTTATGGAACATCGTTTTAATGGAGATGGAAGCAAATCTGTGAAGGAACATGTGGAAATGATAAATGATATATGCTCCTTATTTAGAATTCCTGGCATTTCTAAAGATGAGGTAAGAAGGAAGTTATTATATTTGTCTTTATCCGAGAATGCTCATGAATGGTACAAGGCATTGGATAAAGAAGTCACCGCTAAATGGGGTAGCTTGATGAAGGTTTTCTTTCTTAAATTCTTCACCCCTAAAGAAGCTTATGAGAATTGCTGCTATATATTTAATTTTTGGCCTCATGTGGGAGAGAGTATTACCCAGGCTTGGGGGAGATTAAAGGAACTCATTTGCAAGAATCCTTGTCATGATCTTTCAAGGAAAATTATATTGATAAATTTCTTTGTGAAGCTGCCAAAGCAACAAAAAGAATTTCTGGATAACTCATCTGGAGGGAGTTTTACTAATAATTATGAAAAAGAAGCATGGAACTTATTGGAGCATAAGGGGTCCATGCACCAAACCCCAACACAAACTACCCGCAGGTACTATTGGAAGCTAGTGTAAGCTGACAGAGCAATTTACCAACAACTTTAGATCTACATACAAGCAGCCAGCATCAATCAAGGAAATAAAATCCTGCACCCAAAAGCACAATGAGTCACTTCGCTCCTACATCCAACGGTGGAGCATCATCACTTCAGCCGAGGATGTCTCCGATTAGCGGGCAGTCGATGCTTTCATTAGTGGGATCCTGATACCCACAAGTGTAGGGGATCGCTGAAATCTTCGATGGGAAGTATTACCCAAAGTTATAGTTCGACACAAATATTACACATCACTTAGTTTAAAATACAATATTGCAAGATGGTTGTATGTTGATCGCAAATATCTTGGAATGTGGTTGAGAATTTGAGATTTCTAATCCACGATATATGACTAATTGTGTGATTTTTTGCCATACTTAACCAAGTAAGGCACGGTGAAGCTCTTCTTCCAGCCAATAGAGGAGGGTCATGCTGGCGGGTACCACGTGTTGCAGGAAGGTGTCCTCGATGATGCTGGGGCCATCTTTGTGTTGCACATCGACACAAATCTATCGGTGGGCACCATCAGGTCTAGGCCTGGACCTTTCCTCGCTGGGATATGGTCATTCAAAGCGACCATCACTGGGAAGGGGACATGCGGCCATGCAACATGATGTAGTCGACCCAGTGGTAGTTGCGTACTAGGCCGTCCTCGGCATCCAACAACTTTTAGCTCCCAAAATTGAACCCCTTGCGTGGTACATCTGCCTTTTACTATTCATCAAGTGATTTCTTTGATTTTCCTCTCCTTGCATTTGACCAGCTCGCACCAATAATGATAGATACCAACTCATAGTTATCATTGACACACACTCATGGCAGAGCAGAGGGGGAGCCATTGTCTCCGCACAATGTCAACATAGGAGGATGTAGTGTTTATCGTTAGGTGTGCAACGAAAGGGGTAGGCTTTTTGGGTGGTGAGACCAAGGTATGAAAAATTGGCCCATGGGACTAGGCCAGTGTATTTAAGCACTGATGACAATTCTAGAAGGTTGGTCAACATGGGAGTGTGTCAGGGTAGTAGGGTGCTGGATGAGAGGCGTCAAAGGGAGGAATATCGCGAAGAAGAAAAAATAAGTCAGGTTGTTTATGAGAAACTATCATCTTGATAATGATTGACTATGCATATACTATTAATAGCACTACTTTAACATACTAACATTTTATGAATGTATATATATGTCTGATCAACCATGACCACATACCGTTTAATTGATGCAGGTGGTTTTAGTGACCTTCATCCAAGGAGGTGAGACTTGCACTTTTATCCCGAAATTTGTTACCTTGGGAGGTACCTTTATAAGCATGGCCACATAAGGATTATCCTATCTCAAAAAGAGGAACTAGAGAGGTAGTTGACATTTGACAACATGATCATTAGATCAATCGATCCCTTTCCATATAAAGAACAATAAATGGTTTAGTTGAATATATCTTGTATCTAATACAATGTTATCAGGGTTTAGGGTTTAGGGTCATCGTGGTGAAACAACATATGCCATGGGTAGGCTTAAATGGGGGCCGACTTAGATACTAGTGGATCCGGAGGAGTGGAACAAGCTAAGGAGCACGACAGAAAGAGACTCAGATCTACCCAGGTTCGGGGCTCTCGTAAGGAGATAACACCCCTACTCCTGCTCTACTTGTGAATAACTGGATCGATGGAGTGTACAACAATGGTGTACAAGCTCTCTGTGAGAGGAGGAAGATGAAGTCTCAACTATTAGAAGGAGCAGAGACCAACCCTTTGCTAGGGCTCCCTGTGCCACCTTATATAGTGGTGGCCAGGGTTACAACGGTCACACACTGGCTCGTGCCAATGGCTACAGTCCAAGGAGCATGACGTGACGAGGGCTTCGACCCTTGACTTTGCCCCTGATTGTCCTTGATGGGACTCTGCATACCCATACCTTGTACTTGCTTTGACTGTGACCATACCACAGTGATGTCAGGTCTGTACATGTGCACAGTGATAGAGGCTAGACCATCACTGTGCACCTTCTCATCATACTCTGCCTCCATGCTTGGTTGTTTCGTTCCTTGATTGTAGGGATGTGACATATTAGTTGACCCCCCATATCCCGGATATAGCCGTTGGCCATACCCTAGACTTTATGCCGGAACAACAATCTTGCACGGTTGGTTAACCCGGCCCTGCCTGTTCCTGCACAATGTGACAATTATGTTAGGCCGTCATACCTTCATATGCCGGCACACCGTTCCACCTATACTGGACCAGCCGGTTGATCCCTTTGATGGTATGTGGTTGATGTGGGAGCAGACTGTCCTTGTGCGTGGTGAATGACCAGCCTGTTGGGAACCCCAAGAGGAAGGTATGATGAGTATAGCAGCTAGTCTTCCCTCAGTTAAGAAACCAAGGTTTAATATCGATCAGGAGAGGAGAGACAATGACGACTGAAGGTGTTTGTGGAACCTGCACACACACAAACAAATACTTTGTTCCCAACTTGCGATGAGGTTGTCAATCTCACCGGTTTGCTTGAAACAAAGGTTATGAGTGTATCGAGTGGAAAACAATAGAGTATGCGAGTAAAGTAAACAGTATGAGTAAAGTAAACAGGTGATAGCAATATGATGGAAATAGGACCGGGATCCACAGTTCACTAGTGGTGTCTCTCCATAGATAAAATAACACATGCTGGGTAAACAAATTACAGTTGGGCAATTGATAGAATAGAGATAACGTGATATGTCAAGAAGATCACTATGAGATTTACTCTGGGCATTACAACAAAATACATAGACCGCCATCCAACTGCATCTATGACTAATAATCCACTCCCTGGGATATCAATCCGAACACCCTAGAAGTATTAAGTTGCGAACAACAGATAATTGCATTAATCAAAGTGTGTAATGTAAACAAAGCATATGCCCTTGAGCATATGAATGTTGTTTTCTCCCTAGTAGCAACAGCACATCTACCACCTTAGAGGTTTCTGTCACTCCCCCAGGTGAAATAGAGGCATGAACCCACTATCGAGCATAAATACCCCCTCTTGGAGTCACTAGCAACTACTCGGCCAAGATAGCTACTAACAACGGAGAGCATGCAAGATCATAAACAACATAGAGATAACAAAAGATATAATTCAGTACAGCAACTTAATCATAAACACCAATATTCATCGGATCCCAACAAACCAAACATGTAGAATTACATAACGGTGATCTCAATCATGTATGGCAGCTCATGAGATCTAAACATGAAGCACATGGTGGAGAAGACAACCATCTAGCTACTGCTATGGACCCATAGTCCAAGGTAGACTACTCACTCATCGCTCCGGAGGCAAGCATGGTGATGAAGAAGACCTCCGGTGGTGATTCCCCTCTCCGGCAGGGTGCCGGGAAGAGCTTCTGGACCCTCCCGATCTTCGGGTTGACGGCGGCGGCGTATCGCGATGTGTTCTGGAAATCTGATCGGGTACTTAGGTTTTTCCCGTCGGGGGGTATTTATAGGCGAAGGGGCGTCGTCAGAGGAGGGGCCAGGCGCCCTCACACGGGGGTGGCGCGGGCTAGGGGCTGGCTGCGCTGCCCCTGTGTGTGGGCCCCTGGTCCTCCGCCTCCTACTCTCCTTCGGATCTCTGGAAGCTTCCGGGTAAAATAAGACTTCAGGAACTTGTTTCGTCCAATTCTGAGAATATTTCCTGTGTATCACTTCTGAAACACAAAAACAGCAGAAAACAGGAAACTGGCACTGTGGCACTTCGTTAATAGGTTAGTTCCGGAAAATGCATAAAAGTGTCACTAAGTGTAACGAAACAATAGGCAAATGGTGTAAAAATAAGCACGGAGCATCAAAAATTATAGATACGTTTGAGACGTATCACCGGTATATCTGAACACCAACCGGGACACAGCCGTATACCGGTCTAGCCGACACATTTATATTCCGGCCAGACTTAGTAAAGTCAACCCAAGCGCTCACATCTTTCTAGTCTCTTGACCCTACCGGGGGTCATCCCCCCGACACTAGTCCTCGAAGCTGCCAAGGTTCCCTAGTCTCAACTGTGGAGCCTTGACAGGTTCAACATATCATCTTTTCCTTATATCCCGGCATCTGATCATATGCCGAAGATTGGGCTATATATGCCGGAGCCCCTTATATGTTCCGGCTCTTCGTTCTTCTCAAAAAATTAACCCGGCCGGTCTCGTAGGTATTCCGGACGGAACTTATTTCTCGCACTATCATGCCGGCACATAGCCGAGGCTTCCTTGAGAAGCCAGATCCGACAATCTTCCTCGAAACTTGCCACTGCTCAGCCACTACGAACGGTCACATGATGTGATGGTTCACATTGCATTTACTTCCTGCCATCATTGTCTGGTGGCACGTTCTCAGTAACCGCCGCCCCACTCTATGTCGCCACGTGGCGGGTTTGTGCAGGAACGGTCGGGGTAGTGGAGCACTACCATGACCCCACGACTCTCATCTCGCAGTATAAATACGGGGGTAGGGGTAAACTTGCTCTTTTTACCCCACTCTTCCTTCTTCCTCCTCTGCTCCTCTGCCCCTTGCGCTTCACCGCCGGACCGAGGAACAGAGAGCGACCGCTGTCGCCGCCGCCCTCCTTCACGCTGGCGCCTCTGTTCGCCGACGTCCATCACCTTCACCGTCGACACCGCCGCTGCTGCTCCTTCCCCGGATGTCATCGGCGGAGATTGGATCTCCATCCGTGAGCTCGCCGCCGCTCCATTGCCGCCGCTGAGTTCTTGTGAGTTCCTCATTCTCCTTTGCTCTTCTTCTTTTTGCCTTGGTAAACACACTCAGTCACACCGCTGGTAGCCCCTCCGCTTAGCCTCTTAGTGGCTCGATTTACTTTGCTCGACATGGTTTCCAGTAGCTTGTTGATGTTCTTCTCGCAGTACTTTCACCCTGATTATTTCCAATTTTAACCGCCACGATAGATCTTTAGTTTCTACTAACTTCTGTGAGATTGGTATGCTGGAGGGACTAACTTCCCTCTTTTCTCTGATCTTGATAGGACTAACATCACGGGACTCCGGCTCTCACGCCTTATCCCGGCCGCCAAGATGGCCTCTTCTAGTATGACGGCCACCTCAGCCTCGGAGGAGGATAACTCGGCTCACAACCAAGGGCGCTCTAGCTGGGAGGGTTTGGAGGTTACCCCGACCGACATAACATGGGTTACCACCACCAGAAGAATCCTGGACGGTGTTGCATGCCGGTTACCGGCCGGGGAAATAGTACCGGCACCTGAATCCGGCGAACGCGTCGTGTTCATCGCCCATTTTGAGCGCGGTTTTGGTCTGCCAGCATCCGACTTTTTCCGGGACCTTCTCGACACCTATGATTTGCAACCTCATCATATCCCGGTGAACATCGTGATGATACTCTCTGCCTTCGCCGCTTTCTGCGAAGGTTTCGCCGGCATTGAGGCCTTCACCCAAGCTTGGGCGAAGTACTTCCAACTGCGGAAGCAAGTTGTTCAAGAACCGCCCCGGTCCAAGGATGACCCGCCGGAGACAGCCCAGGAGAAGAAGGACCGCGTGAAGGACGACTTGCTGGGAGAGGGCCTCACCCCTCAAGATCTGGTGGCATGCTTTATCAGCCGGCGTGTCTCTCCTCTCCAGCGCCGGCCTCACAAGATATGCCAAATGAGTGGGCCTATGGACCCCATGCGGCACTCTACACACGAGTTGACCCCGGCCGACGTACTGCGGTGGATCAAGGACATCTGCAAGTCCTCTCAGGCCACCTTTGCCTGGGGACTAGAACCTTATAGCCGGGATCGCCCCGTGCCAACGGTAAGCATTTCCTCCGGCTCTTGCCCGCTATATAGATTTCTGGGCCGGCATACTTCTATTTTCCGATATTTATCTTGCTTATCCGACATATTTATTTGACCCGGTCTATTTCCTGTTTCTGACTTATTTTGTTTGTCCTGCGCAGAGGTTCAGCTTCCAGAAGATGGAGGACTCCCAGATTAAAGTCGCTGCAGACCGCACTGCTGCAGATATAGAAGACCCTGATCACTGGGACAAGCTACCCCAGAATACTCATGCTGCTTCTGCCGCGGGTAAGGCCTCTTCATCCCAGCAATTCACTCAAGACTCGAGTGACGATGATTCCGATGAAGACTGCCAGATGTTTATCTGCCCAACACCTCTTGCCTATGCTCTTCCAGAAACACCTCTTGCTTATGCCTTTCCAATGCCATCCTCAGCTATCCCGGATGAGGTTGTTGTCAATGCCACCCCACTGAACCAGGGACCTCCTTCCACCGGCGGGCGTGGCAATCGGAAGCGAGGCGTAAAGCCCCAACCCGAGAAGCCGCAGCAGCCGAAGAGATAGAAAGTCGGCGTGTCCCTACCCAAGAAGCCGAGACCCGTCGCCACGGGGTAAACCTTTCTTTAAGCACTATTCCTGACATATTCCCTCTTTTGACTACTAACCTTGCGTTTCCTCCTTTTCAGGACTCCTCTTGCGCCGGAACAAGTTTCTGGCTCGAGTGGCGACCCGAAGGTCACCAAGCCGACATCTCCCGCACGCCCCGATGCACCTGATGCTAGTCACAGTACTTCTCCCGCGCCGACATCTTCGCCCACGCCCAAGAAAACCCCTTCTCCGGCGAGGAATGATCCTCCGCCGGAACAAGATTACTCTGCCCCCGATGTTTACATGGACTCGGGGGCTCAACAGAACCCGTCAGTCTCCGACGTCCACATGGACATCGGGTGACAAGGGTATAGCTAATAGAGCCCGTTAGTTGAGTACCCCTAAGGTCTGCATAGCTAGGCCCAATTGTAATGATAGTCGAATACGAGTCTTTACCGTATGTCGATATTGTAATCTGTATCAGACCCTACCCGATCCTCGAGACCTGGCCACCTATATATAGGGGCCAGGAGGGGACGGTGTAGGGCAGATTGAAAGCAAGCCCGGTTTAACACCCAAAGTTTACTTTCAACACACACCAGTTTCGATTAACTCTACCTTCGAGTTCATCCGACGCCCTATCTCCCCGATCCTAAGTCCTTCATTTAGGACATTTGTCGAGTTAACCCTCGTCAATTGGCGCCGACCGTGGGGACTTTGGCGTCGGAATCATGAATTCGACGGCTTTTTCGCTTTTAGCCAACAGCAGTTCAGAACTCGACAGAAGTCAAGAGATGGAGTTAACCATTGGAAGTTTGAGCATCATCGTTGGGCCATCAGGTTCATCCCGCCTCTCGGATTCGACGAAACCAGATCCATCAGCAAACAAGCCCGAAACAGAGGAAACATTGGAATCATCAGAAGGCTCTTCCAGCGAGGTAAACTCGCCGGTCAGCTTCGACAAAACACCAATCGCAGAAGGCGACAAAATTCAGAAAAATTTCGACTCAAAAGAAAGAGCGTGTCAGACGCACAACAACGCAAAGGACTTCGCCGTGGGAAGCAGCGGCGTCTCCAAGGTACATCAGTTATGCGTCATTATCACTGAAGCAGAAGAAGAAAACAATAGTGAAGGTGAAGTGGGTATGCCCGTTGGGTACCCGCGGATTAGTATACCGGGTCCGGCCCATTAAGGAGGTGGACAAGTACAAGGACTCGAAGATGACTTGGAGTAGAAGAAGAAAGACTCTAATCCGTATTCGACTAGAACTCTTGTAAAACCTTAGCCCGGTTGTATATATAAAGCCAGGCAGGGGCGCCCCTAGAGGAAGAACTTACAACTCAAGTCATAACTTAGACAATCTCATAGACATCGAATATCATAGACAAGCAATATTAGAGATACAAGATAGATTAGACATAGACTAGATACAATATTCCGCCTATGGCGGCTCCATGTAAACACCATTGTGATTATCTACTAGATTGCTAGCAGGATGTAGTGATCCTCCACCGCGGGGATGTGAACCTGGGTACATCGTGTACCAATCTCGATCCCGGAATCTCTAGTCGTTGCTCTTCCCCCGATCCTAAGTCCTTCATCTAAGACATTTGTCGAGTTAACCCTTGTCAATTGGCGCCGACCGTGGGGATCGCGGCGACTGGATTTTGTTATCCGGGCGGGATCCTTCAACTTTTTTCATCGACAAGATCAACAATTTTTCGGCTGCCGATAGTAGTCAGATCGCTTCTCGTCAGATCATCGGCGGCCATCCACATCAACAATCGGCGAGTACATTGCCATATTATTCGTCTCCAGACAGAAAATCTACCGTCTCTCGATCGACTCATATCAAGTCGACGGAATCAACAATTGCCTAGCAATCTACTGCGTAAAGTAGCAAGGTGTGTGTCGTATCAGAATCAGTCACACACGCGGAGAACATAGCCGGATCATAAGCGAATTCCAAGGAAACAATGTGGTCCAAGTGGGTCCAAGTACTAATCAGCCTAGGCCGACTTGGTAAACAAGAGCTGAACCACCATACGACACAAAGTTTGAAAGAAGGAAAAAAGTGGAAACCGGCTCAGTTTGATGGCGCAACGCGACAGGGAAAATTGGCCAAAATATCCAAGAACTACTACTTCACGTAGAGCAACAAGAAAAGAAGACATCATCAAGCAAACTTGGTTGAAGGAAAAATTAGAGAAAATAAATTTAGCAACAGTCTGCAACCGGCGATTTGTCAGAGCTGTTCGGAACCCGGAGGAAAAATATTTCGGCTACTCTGTGCGGACAACTCGGAGGAAAAATACTTCGACTACTTCATTGTCTTCAACAGCGACAACTGCGGCTTGCCACGCTCGAGGGCTCGACGCCGTGCACTCGTGCAAACTATCTGCAACGCTCGGGGGCTCGACATCAACTCGCCCCGGAGTGCGAAAAATCACCCTCAAGATCTATGATTTCGTCAATATCAGCAATGCGACGATCCCAACAGCGCTCGGGGGCTCGACGACAACTTAGCCTCCGATCGTAGATATGATTCTACGACAACAACTCGACTACGTCATCGTCGACTACGCCGCGCCGACTACGCCGCACTGATGAAAGCTAAGTTCTCCGCTTTCAAGAAGTCGATTATTATTTAATTTCGTCGCACCCAACACTCGGGGGCTCCGCTATGAACAATCATCCTGCATATCATTGACTTCGAAAAAATTTGTGAAAGCCCTAGTAGCTAGCTGGCGTTCCTTATCGAATACTTGTCAATTTAGTTTACAGTCGCATGAAGCACGACTAACGGTTGGCAAGGCCAAAATCTTGGACGTCAGGTTAACGGAAAGGCTTAGCAAGTATCTTGAAATTCAAATGCGGCACACGCATCAATTTACGTCTGACCTGAGTAGCTGATCGAGCCGTGAAGTGCATCAGGCTAACGAAATGGTCTTACGTACGAGCAACAAAATTGCACAAAAAACATCGAGTTTTTATTTTACATACTACATCATCGTCATTACAATATGCAAACGCAATATTTCTTCGAGAGACAAATTATTTCACAATTATTCATATTTTCTGCAGGAGTTGACAAAATCATCAAGTCCTTCAACAGGAGCCGAACATCGTTGAGTAGTACAACTTGAGTCTATGTCTGGCTACAAGTACCCGAACATAGACTTGGGGGCTACTCCCATCAGGAGCGCTGGCCGCGCACCTGATAGAAAGACAATTTTGAGAAAGAATTCAACAAAAGGAGATGAAGAAGAAGAAAATTGGAGCCTATGATCGACTACAAGTATCCGAACATAGACTCGGGGGCTACTCCCATCGGGAGCGCTGGCCGCGCACCCGATAAAAAGATATTTTTAAGAAAGAATTCGACAAGAAGAGAAGAAGAACAAGATTTGAGCCTATGATCGACTACAAGCACCCGACCATAGCCTCGGGGGCTACTCCCATCGGGAGCGCTGGCGTGCACCCGACGATGACTTTTTATGAATATTACAGAGATGAAGGCAAGAGAAGCTTCAGGAATCATCATTACTCCTATCGGGAGCGAGTTTTTATGGTTGTATAACCCGAATATTTTTAGTCAAAATTTGATTGTGACATGTGATTCTCGAGTTGCGTTATCGCAACAAAACTCGAATGCCGTGATTGAAATATATCACGAAGGTAAGACCCCAGGATCCGTCCTGTGTGGCCCGGTATACGCACATGGATGCGCTCTGCTGGCACGTATCCGTGTCTACGACGCGAAGAAAATCCTGGTGGATGCACTGGGTACCCTGAGAACCACTAGGACTCATTCTTTATAAGTCCTAAATGCGGCAAAAGAATGGGTTTGACCGGTATCCCGAATTCAAGTCCAAGGGGATTGAATTTGAAGTAGGTGACAAGTATCTGTTCTGGCAGTTAACTGACCTCTTGATCCGTCAGAGTTGTCAGGCTTGTTCATCAAAACCCCTTGCGAGACATTATAATAAAAGATAAGTCAAAAGACTAAGTCAAAGATTTGAAGATATGAAGAAGTTAAATATTGATCAAGTCGAAGATGAAAAATTATTTCGAGAAGAACGATGAAGAATTACTTCAAGAAGATCATCAATGAAGAGCGAGGAAGAAAAATTCGAGTCCATTGTCGGTGGCAAAGCACCAAAAAATAAACTCGACATTTCACTCCCATCGGGAGAGCAGATTCAAGAACCCGAAGATTTCAGGAAGTCGAAGAATTGAAGTCAAAAATTGAAGAAGTCGAAGATTGAAGAAATCAAAGTTTTCAAGAAGTCGAAGTTTGAAGAAGTCAAAGATTTGAAGTTTTGGAGACTTAACCCGAGTCTACAACTCGAATTGAGTCTCGGGGGCTACTGACGTGGGTATGCCCGTTGGGTACCCGCGGATTAGTATACCGGGTCTGGCCCATTAAGGAGGTGGACAAGTACAAGGACTCAAAGATGACTTGGAGTAGAAGAAGAAAGACTCTAATCTGTATTCAACTAGAACTCTTGTAAAACCTTAGCCTGGTTGCATATATAAAGCCAGGCAGGGGCGCCCCTAGAGCAAGAACTTACAACTCAAGTCATAACTTAGACAATCTCATAGACATCGAATATCATAGACAAGCAATATTAGAGATACAAGATAGATTAGACATAGACTAAATACAATATTCCGCCTACGGCGGCTCCATGTAAACACCATTGTGATTATCTACTAGATTGCTAGCAGGATGTAGCGATCCTCCACCGCGGGGATGTGAACCTGGGTACATCGTGTACCAATCTCGATCCCGAAATCTCTGGTCGTTGCTCTTCCCCCGATCCTAAGTCCTTCATCTAGGACATTTGTCGAGTTAACCCTCGTCAGAAGGAAATAAGCGTGTCGACAGGCAAGTCGACAAAGTAAAAGATCACAACAAAAAGGAAAAAGAGAAAGTCCATGTCTCGGCTGGTGAATGGAGGATGATCAAGTCAGCTATCAACCATGGTACAGAAGTACCTGAAGGATCGAGAAGAGAAGTACTAATGGGATATCAGTATGCATTATACCAGCACAGGAAGAAACTAAGGGAGGAAAGAGATATGGTTTTTCAAGACAATAACAGTATATCAAGGGAGTAATACTGGGAAGACTACAGTGAAGATTCAGAATATAGCAGAGAAAGGCGTGGAGACCCAAAACACAACAGGGGGCGACAGCATGTGGCAGAGAAGAGGAGTACTCAAGGAGCCCTACCCCGCAGCTAGAAGAGGAGGAAGATGACTTCATACAAAAAATGCCAGAAGCAGTACTAGCAGCAGCACAAGAATATTTACTAGCTACAAGACCAGAACTTGGGGACCCACGAGAAGATATGCACCGAGCCGCGATACGAAGCCTCGGAATAGTAGAAGAAAAGATCAGGGAACAAGGTCCAGAGACAAAGTCGACAAGCTACAAGGGAAATCGAAAGGAGAAGTTCGGATACAATTTCAAAGATAACGAGTATAGCGAGTCATCAGAAGAGAAAAAGTGACAGAAAAGGAAGGAGGACGCAAGAAGTATAATAGCACAAGCTCGAGTAAATAAATCACGTCATGCTTGGAGGGAAGAGAATTACAAAGACGACGATAAAGATATGGATGTGTTATGCTTTACCCGCAGGGTTCGTAAAACACGGGTACCCAAAGGATTCAAATTACCACATGACCAACCTAAGTATGATGGGTCGCAAGAACCTACCCTATGGTTATCGGATTATCTGCAGGCAGTGCAGATATTGGGAGGAACAAAGGTGACTACAATGCAAAGTTTGCAGCTGCACCTCACCGGCGTTGCACGGTCCTGGCTGAATACCCTACCCAACGAATCCATCGGAAGTTGGGGGGAACTCGAAAGTCAATTCACAAGAAATTTTTGCTCCACCTACAAGCGCCCAGCATCACTGGAGGAAGTTAAAACATGTGTGCAGAGGAAAGGCAAAACGCTACGTTCTTATATACAACGCTGGAGTATAATCAAAAACTCAGCAGAGGACATCTCCGATGAACGAGCAATAGACGCCTTTTTGGCCGGACTTCGTCGCTCAGATCTCATGGAAGAAATAGGAAGAACAAGACCTACGACAGTAGCCGAGCTAATGGAACAAGCCAACAAATTCGCTGATGGAGAGGACGCGTATAACAACAAAAGAGGATGTTCACCAGAAGTCGACAGAATAAGTAGACAGAGGAGATGACACCGCAGCAGGGATAACCAAGGAAGGCGAAATCAGGTAGCCGCGGGTTACGTACTAGAAGAAGAGGAAGGATATGAAGTTAGGAGGTTTCAGGCAAAAGGAGTAGAAAAATCGAGATACTCCGGTCCTTCGGCCGAGGATATGCTATACGGACCTTGTCGAATCCACTACGCGTATCTTGACGGGAAAAGAGTCTCAAATCACCAGATGAAGGATTGCAGAACATTCCTAAGGTTGCAAAGCGCCATGGGCTCAAAACAAGAAGGAAGGCAAGGAGAAAGACACAGAAGTTAAGGATATCAAATGCAAAAGCTAGCAAGGCACTTAGAGTCAAAAGTGTACATATCAGCCATGATTCAACCGGTGCCCAAGTCAAAGAAAGAGCGAAAGAGCATATCCAGGCAAGTCAACCTAGCAATATCATCACCACCAGCTACCACAGAGTACCTACGGTGGTCAGAACAACCAGTCAAGTTCAGCAGAGCAGACCACCTGACGAGGGTTAACTCGACAAATGTCCTAGATGAAGGACTTAGGATCGGGGAGATAGGGCATCGGATGAACTCGAAGGTAAAGTTAGTCGAAATAGGTGTGTGTCGAAAGTAAACTTGGGTGTTCAACCTGGCTTGCTTTCAATCTGGCCTACACCGTCCCCTCCTGGCCCCTATATATAGATGGCCAGGTCTCGAGGATCGGGTAGGGTCCGATACAGATTACAATATTGCTATACGGTAAAGACTCGTATTTGACTATCATTACAATTGGGCCTAGCTATACGGGCCTTAGGGGTACTCAACTAACGGGCTCTATTAGCTATACCCTTGTCAGTAGCCCCTGAGATTCTACCAGAATTATAGATTCGGGTTGAATCTCTAATCTTCAAATCTTTGACTTGATCAATTCTTTGACTTCTTCTTATCTTCAAATCTTCGACTCGGTCTTTCGACTTATATTTATGATAATTTGTTCGCAAGGGGTCTTGATGAACAAGCTTGACAACTCTGACGGATCAAGAGGTCAGTTAACTGCCAGAACAGATACTTGTCACCTACTTCAAATTCAATCCCCTTGGACTTGAATTCGGGATACCGATCAAACCCATTCTTCTGCCGCATTTAGGACTTACAAAGAATGAATCCCAGTGGTTCTCAGGGTACCCAGTGCATCCACCAGGATTTTCTTCGCGTCGTAGACACGGATACATACCAACAGAGTGCATCCATGTGCGTATACCAGGCTTCACAGGACGGATCCCGGGGTCTTTCCTTTGTGACAAGTCATGGCATTCGAGTTGTGTTGCGATAACGCAACTCGAGAATCTCATTTCGCAGTCAAATTTTGACTGAAAATATTCGGGTTTCTTCAACCATAAAACTCGCTCCCGATGGGAGTAACACTCCTGCACTTCTCCAATCATAATGCTTTGCCAGGAAATATCGTCGGGTGCGCGCTCAGCGCTCCCGATGGGAGTAGCCCCCGAGGCTATAGTCGAAAAAGGCTTTTTTTCGAGTATAGGCTCAAAATGTAGTATAGTCCATCATACTTCAACTCGAGATACTTTAACTGCTAGATATGTCATCTTCGAGATACTTCAACTTCGAGATACTTTCAGAACATACTGTCATCGAATACTAATCCACCACTTCAGAGAGAAGTTGTATTTACTATCTTTGAAAATAGTAGCCCCCATGGCTATAATCGAAACTCTTTCATATATAATCTTGTGCACCTATTTTGCACTTGTCGGCGCCATCTTTTCCTCTTTCTTATATTATCTTCTTTATGATATCAATGGATACATCATTCTGTACCATTGCGAACCGTTGCATGGGCAATACTGTAAATTCCTCATTTTTTGACCGTTAGTGGGCTTACCGTTTCCTATCTTTGCACCACGTCTCAGCCCACGTTCCTTCTCCCAGAAGATATATAAAGGGGATCGTGGGGAGTCTTACTGTTTACCAGCTCTTTCTCTCTGCCGCCTCCATTGCTGATCTGCTCTGTCTCCTCCTCTCGTGCATAGCCCCCGAGCGCACTTCGTACTGGATGCGCGTGAAACACCTGGCCACCAAAAACACCATGGCCAAGACTTCTGCCACCAACTGGGTACGCTCCGCCATCACAAAGAAGGAGGTGGAGAAGGCCAAGGCGAACGGCCTCATCGCCGCCCAGGATTCCATCATATTTCCTAGTACTGAGCAGATCCCGAAGCCCCGAGCGGTTATCGGGTAATGTTTCTTGCTTTCCTCCTCCGCGGTTTCTCTCTTCCTGCCCACGAGTTTCTCTGTGGGCTTCTATTTGTCTACAGTGTGCAGCTCCATCAGCTCACACCGAATTCCCTTCTGCACATCGCCTGTTTCGTGACTCTTTGCGAGTCCTTCTTGGGCATTGAGCCCCACTTTCTTCTGTGGAGATCAATCTTTCAGCTTCGCCCCAACGTTGCTTTGTCTAGGAAACCCGAACTGGGTGGAGCCATCATTTCTGTGCGTCCTGAGGCGCAATACCTTGAATTTTCCATGGCCGCATCTGTCCAAGGGTGGAGAACAAAGTGGTTCTATATCAAGGACCGCAAATCCTCTCCTGAAGATGAATACGGCCTTCCTTCCTTTGACGCTTCCCAGGAGGTAAAGAAATTGGTATCGTGGGATACGCTCCCCTCCGATGCAGAAGTCGAAGAAATTCTTCCTCTTCTTTCCCGTATCAAGGCTTTAAAAGGAGGTCAAGGAGGTGCTCTGTCGGGTATGCAACTCATGGCGTTTTTTATTCAACGTCAAGTTCAACCCCTACAACACTGCCTTAGCAGACTTTGGAATTACTCCGGCTTGGAAGATCCTACCCGCGTATCTGAAGATTTGATATCGAAAGAAGATGTCGACAAGCGAGTCAGGAATCTCACCAAGCTCACCAAAGATCACGTAGTTGCGGATTTAACCGCTGATTTTTTCGACTCCGTGCACCCTCTGCTTGAGGTATGCATCTTCGCGTTCACTTGTTGTGAAATTTTGCTTGGTTCGACTCTGTTATTCTGTGCCTTTGCACTTTTCTGACTTATTTATATGCAGGGTCATCAATTCCTTGTTTCTCGTCCTCCTCTTCCAGAGGCAGGGACCCTACCGGCTGATCTAGCCTCTCCTGCATCTGAAGCCCCCGAGGCTGACAAAAGTCAGGACGGAGATGATGTCGAAGAATCAGAAGAGGAAACTAGCTCGTCGACATCGCCTCCTCCTGCACTTGCTGAAGATGTTGATGTCGACAAGAAAAGGAAGCGTATCGACGAAATCGCTTCATCAAGTTTTGTAGCGGCTGGTAAAGCACCCGTTCTTGTAGAAGATATGGAGTACTTCGACATGCTAGCATCGTAAGTATTTTATTCGAGTTCTTCAATTGCACTGTTCTTGCCTTGTTTCCCTAATTTGTATTCTTCATGCAGTGATAATGAAGAGCCACCAACATATGCAACAGCTGCTCCCCCAACTTCTCCTACGGCCACTGATGAGCCTCCTGAGCCAGATGTTGCGCCGAGGGCTACCAGGTCTTCTGTGAAGAAGGTTCCTCAAGCCCGATATCCCAAACGCTCAAAGAAGGCCAAAGAACCCAAAGTTTCTCTAGAAGCCCATGAATCCTCAGCTTCCCCTCATGATGTGAGTAATTTCTCTTGACTTATCTCCCTTGCATATACTCGCACGTCTTTCCCACTCTTTTTCTTTTTCTTCTTAGGCTTTATTGAAGAGATTCCTCGCTTTGGGTACTGAATGCGCTGAGTACCTAAAGGTTGCGAAAGCTTCCGAAGGTATGTTTGACATCTATTCATGGTTTTTCCGCCTTGCATATCTTGTGCTATTTTTCTGACTTCCTTTCTTTTTCCCTTGTAGCTGCTCTAGCAACAGCCAATGCCTGGATTGCGTCGCTTGAAGCGGAGCTCCGTGCTTCTCAGAAAGCTTACGATGCTGCGGTCACTGCCAAAGCAAATGCTGAGAAGTCACAGAAATCTACGCTTGGTAAGGCAAAGAAAGCTGAAAAAGCTTTAGCTGATGCCAACAAAGAGCATGCTCAGCGAGAGCAAGCCGTGGCGGAGCGTCTCCACACAATGTCCACTGCTGCTGAGAGTAAATTTTTTCGCCTTGTCTCCTATTTTCAACTTCTGTTGCACTGTTGCATGTGCTGACATCTTCCTCCTTCTTTTCTTTTCTTCCTTCTTTGTTTGGTGCAGGTTTTACTGGGGTATCTCCATCGGCCCTGCAACCAGACGGTGACTCTCTGATGACTGCGGTTAACTTACTCGAGGAAAACTGGATATCTATCCAGGAAACTTTCGAGTTAGTTAGTCGCGTTCTTTCACGACTCTTTGTCGGGTTGTGGCCAAAGAGAAGGGCGGCAGTTCCGAAGGACAATTTGAGTGATCTTGCCAAGTCCTTCAACACAACTGAAGACCCCACTCTTCAGCTGAAAGGACTTTCAATTAAGCATGGCGTCGAGGGTGCTATTGCCCTTTCTCTTGCGCACGGGACGAATTTCGACTGGGAGAGGGTTAGCTCCCCTCATGGCCACACCCGTGATGAGATGAAGGCTTTTTTCGAGAAGGCGAAGAAGTTGGCACCTGCGTTGTTGACAACTATTTCTCCTTCGGCAGCTTTTGCGGTGCCTGCCGCACTATCTCCAGCAACGGAAGGTCCAGTGCCACCGTCGACTTCTGGCGAGGAAGTTGCCGTGCCCTCTTCTACCACGGAACACAATGCTGAGGTGGCGTAGACTCGGCTTTCTTTGAAGCTTTTAGTTTTCTCCTTGTGGATGCAAAAACTTTAGTTGGGTGCAACCCGAGAACCTTAGTCATAGGGTGTTGCACTTTATGTAAATATATTTCTGGCGTATGAAGTATTATGCTGTCTCTCTGAAATGTTTCTCCTTTCTTTCCCCTTTGGCTTGCAGTCGATGCACACCAATAATCCTTTGACTCATGGTCCTGCTCCTTCTTCTACCCGCGTGTTCGGTTCTCAGATTTCGTCGACTCCTAGTCGATGCAATCAGTGCACAGAATATTCGTCAAGGATTTCTGACCTTGAGGTTTGCTTGACTTCAGCCAAACGCCAAGCTCAGATGGCGTTTGATAAGGCTAGCAAAACTTCTTCCCTGACGAATCAGGTATCGATTCTTAGTGATGAGGTGTCCAGCTTGACGGCAAAGATTTTGCATCACGAAGAATGCGATTCTTTCATTCTTGGTATCGTCGAATCCGCCTGTGAAATGTTACGATGTGAGCTTCCTCTCGACTTATTTTCTTCTCTTTCTACTGTTACTTTTGTGATATCCTTTGCCCTTATAGGCACTTGCTTGGATTTCACTGCTGGAGATCGTCGGGTTACCGAACGAAGCGCGGCTCTAGAGAAGACGTCCGCAGGTGTTGAAAATTTATGGTCTGATCCTCGACGCCGAAGCGCTACTGTATTGCTGCAGGACCGTGCCCAGCATATTGGTGAGGCAGTAGATGGCTGTAGGAGAGCTCTCGTAACTATGCACTCGGTGATGCTTCCTCGCAATCCCCTGCCTGCTACTTTTCCACTGCTTCTTGATGTTTTTAGAACCAGCCAGCGAGTCCATCGGCTGATAGAACTGAACCTAGTGGCAGGTGCCAACTTTGCTTTTGGGTGGATACGCAAGTGGTAGCCAAGACTCAATTATAGTTCTATGTCGCTGAGCTATCCTCCTGGTGGGGCAAGCCTTCGAGTACACTTAGAGAGTACCTTGCAGCCTGCCCGACGGATTATAGCCAGGTTGTTGCAAGAAGACTCCATATTTTTCTGCGAGTTTCACTACTTAGACCCTTTAGGTGTAGACGATTCTGACAACTGATGTTGTAATATGTTTTTGTATGTGTGTAACGCGGGAGTATTTTATTTCGCAACTTGTATGTCGAAAAAGTTTATCCTCAAAGCGTTTTTGTGCATTTACCGCATTTCTTCCTTCGAAAGACTCGTAAACTTGAATATGAGGAACGTTTCGTCTTTATTATACTTGCGATGTAAGATACATGGGGTGACCCAAGAGATCCGGCCTGTGACCTGTGTTCTGGATCTAGAGGGCATTGCCCCTGGTATAACTCGTGGCTTTTACAGCCTTATTATTCTACTTTACCCTATTGTCTTTATGATGCTTATGCCGTCATGACTTTCCCTTTTTCCTCTGCGTCTGTGTCTTCTCCTGATGCTCCTACTCGTGGTTTCTTCATTTCGGGCTCCGCGACGCGTCCTTCGAGTAGCTTGACACCCTCTGTAGTCGCGCTTTTTGCCTTTTCTGCATGGTTGGCTATGACGCCAAAATTTTGCACCATCTTGTGGAACTCCCTGTCGCAGAGGTCTGAAACTTCAAAACTTCCTTTCACTATAATTATTCCTCTTGGTCCTGACATTTTAAGTACCAAGTATGTATAATGAGGCACTGTCATGAATCGCGAAAACGCGGGTCGCCCGAGGATCGCGTGATATTGAGATGGCCAGTCCATGACTTCAAAATTTAGCTTTTCTCTTCTGTAATTTTGTCGGTTGCCAAAGCAAACATTGAGTGCTATTCGACCCAATGGGTAATTAGCACTTCCTAGCACGATTCCATGGAAGGAACAATCTATTGGCTCCAGGAACTCTAGTGATATATGCATTGCTCGAAGTGTTTTCGCGTATATCAGGTTAATTCCACTCCCTGCATCCATGAATATTCTGTCGACATCATATGCGCCGATTTGAGCTTTGAGTACCAAAGGCGCGTTTCCCGGCCGAGGTACTGTTATAGGGTGATCTTCTCTGTTGAACTCTATTGGTTGTTCTGACCAGTGCAGATACTCCGTTGTAGCTGGAGGTGAGATGACTGCTAGTTTGACTTGTCGAGTTATGCTCTTCTCTTCTTTGTTTGACTTGGGTACAGGTTGTATCATTGCTGTAATGTGTCCTTTTGATGGAACGTATCCTTCATCGTCGTCATGCCCCTGGTTTTGCTGGTCTTGTCCCTGAGAAGCTCCATTGTTTCCTTGCTGCTTTGCCGGAGGGTTGTTGCTTCCTTCGAATCCTTGTCGCCTTGCTTCGATTTGCTTGTTTAGTGCCGCCTCTTGAAGTTTTAGGAATGTTGTGCAATCTTTCATTGCATGCCTTGATACTCGCTTCCCATCGATGAACGCTGAGTGTATATGACAAGGTCCGTTGAGCATGTCTTCTGGCGAGGGGTTGTATTCTCTGGATTCTCTTACGGGGAATTTTTTATAGTCCTCTTTTCCGTAACTTCGATATCCTGAACTTCTTCGATCACTTCCTTGGTAACTGTTGTCTTTGTATCCTGCGGCGACTTGGCTATGAGGGCCATAGTTGTCAAAATTTCTGGACCGTCTCCTTTGACTTCCATATCTATTTCTTCTATCGTCTTCTAGAGATCGCGTCCTCTTGTTGTTGCACGCATCTTCTCCATCTGCGAATCTGTTTGCTATGTCCATGAGGTCTGACACCGTTTTCGGCTTGATTTTACCCATCTCCTCGACTAGGTCTCTTCGTCTTAATCCAATGATGAACGCATCTATTGCTCTTTCGTCTGAAACTTCGACTGCTGAATTTTTGATAAGGCTCCATCTTTGAATGTATGCTCGTAATGTTTCGTCGCGTTGTTGCACACATGCTTTGACTTCTTCTATTGATGCTGGTCATTTGTATGTTGACATGAAGTTTCTTGTAAATTGCTTTGTGAGGTCTTCCCAGCTTCCAATAGATTCTTTCTCTAGTTTGCTCAACCATGACCTTGCTGCGCCGGTGAGGTGTAGTTGCAAACTTTGCATTGCTGTTTCCTTGGTTCCTCCTAATATTTGAACTGCTTGTAAGTAATCTGCGAGCCATGATTGTGGTTCCTGTGATCCGTCGTATTTTTGCTGATCATGAGGTAGCTTGAATCCCTTGGGAACTGGAGCGGTGTGAACCCTGCGGGTAAAGCATGATGCCCCCATCTCTTTTTCGTCGTCTTCATAGTCGTGTTTTTCATTTGGGGATCGTGATCTTCGGGTTCCACCGTGCTGCTTTGGTGATGGCGATCGAGATCGGTGTTTGTTGCTTCTGCGCCGAGGACTATTGTGATGGCGAGGTGACCTTGCTTTGTGTACTTCCTTGTGATGATATGCTTCTTCTCCTTTTGCTGATAGCTTGTGGCCCACCATGTTGAGTCCGTTCAGTGCTGCTCTATGCATATGTTCTCTAGGATCTCCTAGACTTGGTCGAGTTGTAAGTAGATATGCTTGTGCTGCCACTAGTGCTGCTTCAGGAGTTTTTGGTAGGATGTTTCCCTGCTCGTCGACCGATAGGAAGGATGAGTCGAGGTTTTTAGAAATACTCTGCCTGTCGGAGTACTCGAGGTTATCGTACCTTGAACCGTGTCGACGATTTTTCCTTGCGTTGCTGTATGATGCGTCGCTTCGTGCTTTTCGAGCAGCTTCGCTAGCTGCAATGGCTGAATCTTTTCTTTTTTGTATCTCTATTCTCTCCTTTGCTAATTGCTTGGCCTGCTGCCTTAGGGCATAGTGATACCCCAAAAGCATGTCTTTGCTAGAATTTGGTGGTATTGGCATGCCGTGTTCTACGGCTTCTCTTATTATCCTCCATTCGTCGACTGATAGTCGAATTTTTTCCCTGGTTTCGAGGGACTCTGGTGTTTGCCCTTCTGCTAGGTGATTTGCTCCTCTGTCGATATTTGCTGGGTTTAGTACTGGATTGTCGTTTTCGTCGAATTCTTCTGAGTTATCTCCTATAATGGCGAACACCTGGCATTGCTTGCCGGTGTTACCCTTGAAGCTTGAGAAGATCGAGTCACTATCTTCAGAAAGCTCTAATCCTGTCTTCCATGTATCTGTTGACTTGTCCGCCATATCGTCGAGGCAGATCGTGAGATCTTCGAGTTGGACTTCTACGTCAAAATTTTCCTTTTCTTTGTTATCCTCTGCGATCTTTCCTTTTTGCACTTCCTCTGGGCTGACCGGCGAGTTTACCTCGCTGGAAGAGCCTTCAGAATATTCCATCATTGCTGTTGTTTTGGGCTCACTTGCCGACGGATCATGTTTCGTTGGATCTGAAAGGCGGGATGCACCCGATGGACCGATGAGGATGTTTAAGCTTCCGATTGTCAACTCCATCTCTTGATTTTCGTCGATTTCTGTACTGCTGTTGGCTAAAAGCGAAAAAGCCATCGAATTCATGATTCCAATGCCCAAATTCCCCACGGTCGGCGCCAATTGATGAGGGTTAACTCGACAAATGTCCTAGATGAAGGACTTAGGATCGGGGAGATAGGGCGTCGGATGAACTCGAAGGTAAAGTTAGTCGAAATAGGTGTGTGTCGAAAGTAAACTTGGGTGTTCAACCTGGCTTGCTTTCAATCTGGCCTACACCGTCCCCTCCTGGCCCCTATATATAGATGGCCAGGTCTCGAGGATCGGGTAGGGTCCGATACAGATTACAATATCAATATACGGTAAAGACTCGTATTCGACTATCATTACAATTGGGCCTAGCTATACGGGCCTTAGGGGTACTCAACTAACGGGCTCTATTAGCTATACCCTTGTCACCACCCGAGGAAAGTTCCCAGGCCAGGACACTCGCCTATAGTTTTAAAGGCACAAATAGGAGGGTACGACATCGGAAGAGTGTTCATGGATGCAGGGAGTGGCATAAACTTAATATATGCCAGAACCCTAAAGGCAATGTGCATCTCGCTAACGAGTCTGAAGCCAACAGATTGCTCTTTCCACGGAATAGTACCAGGAGCCACAAACTACCCTTTGGGGAGAATAGAACTCGATGTCTGCTTTGGCAGTAGCAGAAACTACCAAAAAGAGAAGCTGAAATTTGAAGTAATGGACTGGCCGTCACAATATCATGCAATCCTGGGGCGCCCAGCATTTGCAAAATTCATGGTAGTACCACACTACGCGTATCTGACGTTAAAAATTTCAGGACCCAATGGAACAATCACAGTACAAGGGAGCTTCGAAGTAGCCAATACATGTGACAGGGAATTCAACAGGATGGCGCAAACCTTCGGCATGACAGCGGAGTACGAGAGGTTAAAAGGAGAAACGGATCACAATGTACTACCCGACGTTGGACGATCCCTGCCAGATCAGGCTTTCGACACGTCTTAGGACTTGAAGAAAATCCAGGTCCATCCTACAGACGCAAACAAGACGACATCAATTGCGGTGAACTTGGATCCCGCATAGGAAAGCGCGCTCGTCGAGTTCCTCCGTGAGCGCTGGGAAATCTTCGCCTGGTGTCCATCAGACATGCCAGGGGTTCCCAGGGAACTCATCGAGCACGCATTAAACGTAGATCCCAAGGCAAAGCCAGTTAAGCAGCCATTGCGATGATTCGGTGAACCTAAGAGGAAGGCGATAGCATCAGAGTTGCACAGGCTAGAAAATGCCGGATTTATCAGAGAAATCAAAACTTTGAGTTGGGTGTCGAACCCAGTCATAGTACCCAAGAAGAACACAGACGTACAAAGAGTGTGTGTCGACTACACATCTCTCAATAAGCATTGTCCAAAGGATCCCTTCCCTTTACCCCGCATTGATCAGATAATCGATTCAACAGCGGGATGCGCGAGGCTTTCATTTTTGGATGCATACTCTGGTTACAATCAGATCAAATTGAAGAAAGAAGATGAAGAAAAAACGGCCTTCATCACACCATATGGGGTGTTTTGTTACCAAGTGATGTCGTTCGGCCTAAAAAATGCAGGAGCAACTTATCAACGGATGATGCAAAATTGCCTCGGAAGCCAAATAGGGTGCAACATACAAGTCTATATTGATGATGTAGTCATCACCACAAGAGAGGAGAAATCTCTAATCAGCGACTTGGCAGAAATCTTCGACAACCTGAGCAGGTACAAGCTTAAGCTTAACCCGACAAAGTGCTCTTTCGGCGTATCAGCAGGACAACTTTTAGGGTTCCTGGTATCAGCACGAGGAATAGAGGCAAACCCAGAGAAGATTCAAGCAATTTTGACAATGGGGAAACCCACGAAACTACATGATGTACAGAAACTTGCAGGACGCGTCTCGGCACTAAGTTGCTTCGTTGCTCGACTAGGGGAGAAGGCGCTTCCTTTTTATGCACTTATGAAGAAGTCAGACGATAAATTCGAGTGGACAGAAGAAGCAGACGCAGCGTTTGCACAGTTGAAAAAAGTGCTTTCCACGCCACCAGTGCTGGTCGCACCAAAAGAAAAAGAACCACTGCTATTGTATATCGCCGCAACCCATCAGGTGGTGAGTACAGTATTAGTAGTCGAAAGAAGCAAAGAAGGAAAAGCCCATGGCGTCCAGAGGCCAGTATATTTCATCAGTGAAGTGTTGTCCCCAACAAAACAAAGGTACCCGCACTATCAGAAGTTGGCATACAGTGTCTTCACAACCGCACAAAAACTATGATAGTACTTCGCGGTGCACCCAATTATAGTGGTCAATGAGGCGCCATTGTCGAACATATAGAATAATCCTTCAGCAACAGGACGTGTCTCTTTGTGGGGAATCGAGTTATCTCCCATGGACATCACGTACGAAAAAAGGAAGGCGATCAAGTCGCAAGTTTTGCCAGATTTTATGGCAGAGTGGTTGGAGCTGCAGAGCACAGGACCACCAGATTTATCCAGTGTTTCGACAATGTACTTCGACGGTTCTAAAAGAGTCCAAGGTGCAGGCACAGGATTAGTGTTGATATCACCTCATGGCGACAAATTGAAGTACGTCTTAAGGATGAGCTTTCCACAGGCTTCTAACAATGAAGCAGAGTACGAGGCTTTGTTGCACGGAATGAAGATGTCTAAAGCATATGGAGCAACGCGCCTAAAAATATTTGGAGATTCCAACCTTGTTGTCCAGCAAGTTATGAACAGATGTGACATAATCAATGACAACATGATGGCCTATAAAAATTTGTACCATTATCTAGAAGGAACATTCGATGGATGCGAAGTCACACACATAAGCAGGAACAGCAATGAAGAAGCCGACAATCTAGCAAATATCGGGTCACAGTGTTTACCTGTGCCACCTGGAGTATTTTGGAAGGAAATAGTGGAAAGATCAATAAAAAGTGGAAAAAGTTCGACTACTACAGCAGGCTCGGGGGCTACATCAGAACCAGAGGAGGTCATGATGATAAAAGAAACATGGATGCAGCCATATCTTGCATATATGACAAATAAAAAATTACCAGAAGATGCAGTGGAGGCCAAGAGGATAACTCGAAGATCGAAAGCGTTTGTCGTGTTGCAGGGGAAATTATACAAGAAAAGTATTACTGGCGTTTTGCAGCGTTGTGTAACGCCCCAAGAAGGACAAACAACACTACAAGACATACACGGTGGAGTATGCGGCCATCATGCTAGCAGCAGAGCAATAGCAACAAAAGCTTTCCGAACAGGATTCTATTGGCTAACAGCCATCGAGGACGCAAAAGATATAGTTCGAAAGTGTGAAGCATGTCAAAGGTTTGCATCTAGACCGCATGCACCAGCAGCGGAACTACAAACAATACCATTATCTTGGCCTTTTGCACAATGGGGCCTCGATATGGTGGGAAAGTTGCACAAATCCTGGCCAGGAGGGCATGTCTACATGCTAGTGGCAGTCGATAAATTCACCAAATGGGTGGAAGCGGCCCCGGTGACAACTCAAGATTCTACAGCAGCAATCAACTTCATCAAGTCAATAGTTTTCCGTTTTGGTGTACCATACAGCATCATCACAGACAACGGGACAAATTTCACTTCAAAGGAATTCAAGAGTTACTGCGAAGGATTAGGGATCAAGCTAAAATTCGCATCTGTGGCGCACCCGAAGACAAACGGGCAAGTCGAAAAAGCCAATGGCCTGATATGTAGTGGGATAAAAAAGAGGCTCCTAGCACCTCTCGAGAAAGCCAAGAGCGCTTGGGTAGAAGAATTGCTCTCCGTTCTTTAGAGTCTAAGAACTACGCCCAACGCAGTAACTCAAGAAACTCCTTTCTTCCTGGTCCATGGCGCAGAAGCCATGCTTCCAGCTGAGGTTACACATGAAGCTCCAAGAGTGACAGCATATGACGAGACAACATCAACAGAAGCATTGCAGGATGATGTCGATGCACTAGATGAAGCAAGAGATAAAGCATTAGAAAGGGCTACGCAGTATCAACAGAGTCTACGAAACTACCATAGTAGTCGAGTTCGTCCACGATCCTTCATAGTAGGAGACCTAGTTTTGTGACTCAGGCAAGACAGCCACGGCAAGTTGGAGTCCCCTTGGGTGGGACCTTACATCGTCACTGAAGTAATACCAGGAGGAGCATATCGACTACAAGACAAGAACACAGGGAAGGATGAGAGCAATCCATGGAATGCAGAGCAGCTATGGCGTTTTTACGCGTAGAATGAGTATAGTGGTATTAATAAATTCGAGTTAACCTTCTGAACCCAGAACATGAGGCCACAGGTCAGGTTCTTTGGGTTGAACTCGACAAAATTGTACAATTATTACTTCTTCGCCTCGGGGGCTTCAACCCTCGGGTCGTACGAAAGGGATTTTTATTGCGACTTGGAAGAGTTTTTTCACTGAAAGGTTGTGCAGACAACCCGATAAATGTTCAAATAACTTGGTTCACAAAGGAACCTGATATTCTTGGTTCACAAAGAACCCGATAGATGGAAAGCGTACCTCAGAACAATGACTTGTTTTCCTGGTACTAGCAAAAACATCGACATAGAATATGAATATTCATTACATAGAATATGGCAGCAAGGACATTATCAAATGATATTACATAAACAGCAAAATCCTAATGGAAGTGGACTTCAGCTTCATATTTCTTCTGGCAGAGGGTGCCGTCGTAGATCTTCACGTCGAACTTCGACGTGCCGATGTGGAAGTCGAAGGCCATGAAGAAGCCTTGGTGGATGTCGTGGTCTTCTGTGAACTGCGACCAGCCACCCTTAAAGTACTACTCGCCGTCGCCATCATACCACACCTCCACCTCGTATGGGAAACCACTGCCAGACTGTTCGCGGAGAACTGCCTCTCGCAGTTCGCGCCCATCCATGAAGTTGGTGAAATTCAGTGGCAGGCGCTGAATCTCGCGGCACTGCGCCATGGCAATGCAGAGGAAAGAAAAGATTCGGGGAGGCACAGCAGGAGCAGCGGAAGTAGCAGGAGGAGGAGCGATTGGACCTAGAGCAGCGCCAATCACCTTGGGCTTGTTCTTACTACCAGGTGGGCGGCCGGGGCGACGCTTAGCCGGAACGGCCGATGATGATCCTGCTACGGCCGGAGTGGTGTTGTTCTTGTTTTTGCTTCCACGAGGGCGACCTCGGCCTCGGGGCGCCACCGGAGAGCCAAGATTCAGACGGGAGCCATCTGCATCAGCCATGTGGACAAAGGGAAAAGGAAAACCCTAGATGGAGGAAGAAGATGATGCGGCGGAGGAGGAATTTGATTAGGGTTTTTACCCTTGCTAGAGGGTGCTTTATTTATAAGCACGTATTAGCGGGCCCCCGTGCTAAAGCAAGGCCCGTCAGCATATTTTACAATAGGAGTTAAATTCTGCACACAGCAGAAGATAATACCAAAGAACAAGAGGAGAAGATTGTGGTCGCATGATATGAAAATCTCGACTTGGACTCGGGGGCTTGCAAATAGTAGACGTTAACAGAAGGAAGAAGAAATGAACTTTGAGCCTATGCTTGACTACAAGTATCCAAACATAGCCTCGGGGGCTACTCCCATCGGGAGCGCTGAGCACGCACCCGATAGAGGATGAGATAATTAATAATGGAGATGAAGAAGGGTTAGTATACAAACTTTGACTATATAGTCGACAAAAGTGCATAGAGACTACTCCCGTCGGGAGTGAAGAAGATTAATTTAAAATCTGAATTTCTTTGATTTCATCAGTCAAAAACTTGGCTGCGACATAAGATTCTCGAGTTGCGTTATCGCAACGAAACTCGAATGCCATGATTTATCACGAAGGTAAGACCCCAGGATCCGTCCTGTGTGGCCCGGTATACGCACATGGATGCGCTCTGCTGGCATGTATCCATGTCTACGACGCGAGAAAAATCCTGGTGGACGCACTGGGTACCCTGAGAATCACTGGGATTCATTCTTTGTAAGTCCTAAATGCGGCAAAAGAGTGGATTTGACCGGTATCCCGAATTCAAGTCCAAGGGGATTGAATTTGAAGTAGGTGACAAGTATCTATTCCGGCAGTTAACTGACCTCTTGATCCGCCAGAGTTGTCAGGCTTGTTCATCAAGACCCCTTGTGAACAAATTATCATAAATATAAGTCGAAAGACCAAGTCGAAGATTTGAAGATAAGAAGAAGTCAAAGAATTGATCACGTTGAAGATTTGAAGATTAGAGATTCAACCCGAATCTACAATTCTGGTAGAATCTCAGGGGCTACTGACAATGGTATAGCTAACAGAGCCCGTTAGTTGAGTACCCCTAAGGTCCGTATAGCTAGGCCCAATTGTAATGATAGTCAAATACGAGTCTTTACCGTATGTCAATATTGTAATCTGTATCAGACCCTACCCGATCCTCGAGACCTGGCCACCTATATATAGGGGCCAGGAGGGGATGGTGTAGGGCAGATTGAAAGCAAGCCCGGTTTAACACCCAAAGTTTACTTTCGACACACACCAGTTTCGATTAACTCTACCTTCGAGTTCATCCGACGCCCTATCTCCCCGATCCTAAGTCCTTTATTTGGGACATTTGTCGAGTTAACCCTCGTCACTGGGGCCCAGCAAGACCCTTCGGCCTCCGACCTCCAGATGGACACAGGGGCCCAACCAGATGCCCCCAGCACGGATAGTAATGCCGGCGCAAGCGACCAGAGAGCCGGCATAGACAAAGGAAAAGGACCTGCAATTCCGGAGATCCTGACTACTCCGGCACCATCATCTGCTGGCCAGGCTACCTCGGCCGCGCCGGAACAAACTGCTCCTGAGACTCCATCAACTGAGAAGATCCCTGTCCCGGCGAAGACCACTACCCCGGCCAAGCCTGCTACCCAGGCCAAGTCCGGCACACTCAAGCTCAAGCCGACCAAGCCCGGCGCACAATCTGCTACCACCGTCCCTTCTAAGGCAATAGCCCGGCCCAGCTCTGCACTGGCACTCCATATAGGCAAAGCAGCGGCACGGCCCAGTTTCTTTGAAATGCCAGAACTTGAAGGCCGCATCTCTCTGCTATCAAAAAGTGAGAAGAGCCTCGGGTCTCTTAAGGAGCACTGTACTAAATGGAATGAAGCTGATAGCATGGACACTGCTGATTCCAAGAACAAGAAGTTAGCTGAAGCTCTGGCTACTGGCAACCCTACAGACATCCTGGCCGCAAAGCCCATCCCTATAGCCAGCGAGCTCCTCAGTATCCAGCAGAGACTTCACCTTCTGGCTGATGCCACTAACATAAGTATACGCATAAACCCAGTCCCCGAAAATGTCGGCTGTCCGGGATACGGAAACCCGAGATTTCCAGTACCTTATGTTTTAGCACTTTAGATTATCAATCCGATATATAAGCTCGATCAGAGCTTCAAATCCTAGTTACCGAGGGCCGGGATAGGTGCGTAGCACCTGTGCCGGGTCTTCAAAAAACTGAATTCTCGATAATCAGCTTCAAATCCTCTGACCGACATATAAGCTCGATCAGAGCTTCAAATCCTAGTCACCGAGGGCCGGGATAGGTGCGTAGCACCTGTGCCGGGTCTTCAAAAAACTGAATTCTCGATAATCAGCTTCAAATCCTCTGACCGACATATAAGCTCGATCGGAGCTTCAAATCCTAGTCACCGAGGGCCGGGATAGGTGCGTAGCACCTGTGCCGGGTTTTCAAAAAATGAACACCTGGTTTTTTTTTACCTTAACTGCCGCGCTGGATATTTCTCCTTATTTGTTCAAATCTCAATATGTTTGCAGCGCATGAACAACGCCCGCGCCGACATGTTCCATAACTTGGTGTGCGAGCATCGGAAATTATCTGATGCGCATAGCAAGCTTCGGCTGGAACTGGCCCAGAAATGTAAGCTCATCCGACATTCTTTTGCATGCCGGATCACTATCCTCTGTTTACTTCTTTCATATTCTTGTGCCGACACACCTAGTATGCCGACACATAACCTTTTTGCCGGCATTTTGCAGCTGCCACCGAAGGACAAGTCACCGAGCTTGCTAAAAGGGTGAAGGAGCTCACAGGTATGCCGAAACCTGCTCACCTCCAAACAAATAATTTGTGATTCAAATCCTCCAAAAAAAAATTTATCACCATTTTCTGTCTTCAAATTATCTTGTCCTTCAAATCCTTGCAGATGAGAAAGCTGCCCTGGAGGCTCGCCACCGGGACTGTATGCCCTCAGTGGATGTAGCCAAATAGTTGGATGACCGGGATGCCGCCCACAAAATTGAGGTGGAACAACTGAAGGGCCGGATTGCTGAACTCCTGGAAGAGAAGGAACAGAGGGATGGCCAACTGAAAAAAGCCCATGAGCTGCTCGCTACTTCAGAAGCCGATGCCTCCAGCACCCATGCAGAGCTGAACAACTTGAAAGAGCAAGCTACCAAATGGGAAGGTGATATTGCCCGGCTCAATGTCGATCTTGCCAGTAAGCTTCAAATCCTCTTCTACCCGACACATCTTTGTCCGACATACGTTGCCGGCACATATTCCTTTTATTAATTTTCTTGCCATCTTTCAGACCTGTTTCCTGCTTCCGTCGAAGACGTTGAGAAGGCTCTGCAGGTGGATTGCCTGAACCGGGGTGTCCCAGTCGATGCTTCTAACTAGACTATGTCGGAGCAGCTGCTTGCCCTGGAAAACCGGAAGGATGCCATGCTCTCCTATACTGAAGACCTTTTCCTTGGTGCCCAAGAAGCATACTCCGCCCTCTGGCCGGGACAAAGGACGCCCACCGACCCTGTTGATCTTGGCGGTGATCTGCAGCTCGCAAAGGTTCATCTCCGGCAATGGCGAGACTCCGGCGCTAGGGTGGAAGCTGATGAAGCTCTCACCTACTTCCTCTCGTGGTACGAGAAGGTGGATTTGGAAACTTTGCGCACTATGCGTGAAGGATCCATTTGGATCATGGATCTAGAACATATCCGGCGTCGGCAAGAATTGGCCCACAGTTATGTGGATTATGCCGACACTGAATCTTTTGTCCGGGATATCCGCGAGCCAGAGAAGGAACCCGCAGCTGAGGACGCGGAGGGCTCAGACTCCAGCCAGGATGAAGAAGAAGCTGAGGATGCCACAACTGAAGCTCCAGAGCAAGGATCTGCCCCGGCCGGAGGCGATGGCTCCATCCCTTCTGCTGGATTCGGTACTCCTGATGCCGACACTTCTACTGCTACTGCTCCTCTTGCGGGCGGCTCTGCTTCCACACCTGCCTCTTGAGCTTCGCAACAAAAACTCTAAGTTTCATTAGATCCCCAATATGCCGGGTGCAATTGTAAGATATACGCTTATTTCCCTTTTGGTTTATTATCTGAACAAGTTTTAACTTGGTTTGCTTGCTTATGAATGTCGGATCATCCTTTGGCTAAGTCACCAAGTTTGTTTTCCTGTTTCCCTAACTCCACAACCTTGGCTACTTGTCTACCTTATCTGGTTTTCGACTTATGAGTCTCAAGGTTGCTTCATTAAACATACAGTACTTAAACTTTTGAGATTTAGACCTTGAATCATCCGAAACTTTCAGTTTTAACTTCTGCAATATAAAAATGTCAGTTCCCCTGCTTTATCCTCCCTTAGCTGTTTTCCATGTGTAGACAAACTCCGGCATCTACTCTTGCTAGCCATGAAGCCGGGTTTCAGACAGCAGCTGAATCGAAGAGCGGCCTTCGGTGCCGACACATTACTAGGCCGACATAAGAAGCATTCAAACCAAGCCAGCTGACACATAAATAAAAAACTAAAAGTAAACAACACCATATATCGGGGCGGTGCCCGAATTCCTCAGGATACCGATACTTCATTCATTAGTCTTGCGCCGACGTAAAATGCCGGCACATAATGCAATAATGGAAATACATACATTATGCCGCTTAGGCCTCGTTTGGGAGAAGTGATTTGTAGTGTTTAAGCGAGTATTATACCAGGTGTATTTGGTGAAAACACGTGTTTCATTCAAACTCCGGCAGCTAGCTAGCCTGCACATGCATGCATCCTGGCGCGAGTTCTCGCATGAGCGTATAACAGTGTGGCAGTACGTGCAGCCCCACATGTCCATGGCCTAATCGCTGTAGGTCCACACGAGGGGCGGCGTGTCACGCTATTCTTCTTTCCTTTCTCTTCTGGCGGGACGAGGCAGCGATAAGGAAGACCGCGTCATCAATCAATCGAGCGTAAAAAACGCGTGGGGGGAGGAGCGGCGCAGTTACACTCCTGCCCGCCGTGTTTTTTGGGAGATTTCTGGAATTCGATCCACCAAAACCGGCCTGCCAAATGATTGAACTAAGTGTTTTAGTAGTATTTTGAGGTTAGGCTGGGATAATACCCAGGTTATCCCTGCCAAAACACTTCCACCAAACAAGGCCTTAGGAGTAAAATGGGCGAAGCAGAGCTATGTTCCATGGTCGCTTGGTTTCTTCTCCTGACCTGTCCACCTTGTTCTTCTTGGGAGCCTGTGCATCTATAAGATAATAGGCATCATTGTGCAGAGCCCTGCTCACAATGAATGGCCCCTCCCATGGCGGAGTTAACTTATGCCGGCCCTCTGTGCCTTGCTTTAGCCGGAGCACCAAATCTCCCTCTTGAAACCTCCTTGGGTTTACCTTCTGCGCATGATAGCGTCTGAGGTTCTGCTGGTATACCACAGTTCTGGATAATGTAATCTCTCTTGCTTCTTCCAGCAAATCAACGTCGTTTTCTCTGGCTTCTTTAGCCTCTTCCTCGGTGTATAACACCACTCTTGGTGCATCATGTATTACATCAGTTGGAAGCACAGCTTCTGCTCCATATACCAGAAAAAACGGTGTATATCCCGTTGATCTATTCAGAGTTGTCCTTAAGCTCCAGAGCACTGCCGACAATTCATCTAGCCAACATCCCGGAGTCTTTTCCAGTGGCTCCATCAACTGGCAGCAGCGCCGGACAGGACCAACCCATTCGACCTTTCCATTTGTCCATTGGTACAAGGGTGAGCAACCGACGCAATGTCCATCCGGATTCCCACCTCCTCACAAAATCATGCAAACAGCCCTTGGGCGAAGTTTGACCCATTGTCTGTAATGATGCTATGGGGAATGCCATATCTCAAAATTATATCCTTCAAGAATTTTACTGCCGTGTGCCCATCACACTTGCTTATGGGTTTTACCTCAATCCACTTGGTGAATTTGTCCACCATGACCAGAATATGTGTCATCTTTCCCCTTGCCGGCTTAAATGCTCCGACCATATCTAAGCCCCAAACAGCAAAGGGCTAGGTTATCGGGATAGTCTTTAATGCAGATGCCGGCTGGTGAATCTGGTGGGCATACATCTGACACCCCTTGCACTTCTGGACTAGATCTTCTGCCTTTTGCAATGCCGTTGGCCAATAAAACCCATACTGGAACACTTTTGCCACTAGAGCTCTGGATGAAGCATGGTGGCCACATTCACCCTGGTGAATTTCCCGGAGCATCTCGAGGCCTTCAGCAGATTCAACACATCTCTGCAATACTCCGGTGGCACTTCTCTTGTATATCTCTTTGTTTATGATGGTGTATCCTTTGGACCTTCTCATAATCCGTCGTGCTTCGGTTTCATCCGTCGGTACTTGACCATCAACCAAAAAGTCCATAATGGGACGTGCCCATGATGGCACTTCCCTAACATGGAATACTGCCTGATCTATCTCCATCATTTCGACCGACACATAATCAATCTCCATGGGCTGCGAAGTCCCCGGTACATAAGGACTAGTCCCCGGATATGCCGGAGCAGTCCCCGGGTACGCCGGTACAATCTCTTGGTACATTTTGCCTTTGCCCTTGTTTTTGCTCTAGAACACTGCGCCTACTGCATATGTTGGTCCAGTCCCTGAGACTAAGAGAACAGTCCCCGGGTTATCTGAGCTGGCCCCGGTATCTATCTCCATCGGGACTGCATCCTCCGGACTCGGCGGAACATAAATGGATGACGACTCCGATGAGGGCTTGATTGATGGCTTCCTCAAATGTTCCAATGAAATGCCGAGCGGAATTGACTCTCTTGAAGATCCCAGTTTGGATAATGTATCGGCTGCTTCATTCTGAGCCCGGGGAACATGTCGGAACTCACAACCTTCAAAGTGCCCACTCATGTGCTGCACCAAGAAACGGTAAGAGCCCATGTTCGCATCATGTGCATCCCATATGCCGAAGCACTGCTGAATCACTAAGTCCGAATCCCCGAAACACATAATCCGGTGGATGCTTATCTCCTTGGCCACCTTCAGCCCATGCACAAGTGCCTCATATTCTGCCACATTGTTTGACACAGCAAAGTGGATCTGCAGAACATATCTCAGCTGGTCATTCTTGGGTGAAGTCAAAACTATGCCGGTGCCCAAGCCATGAATTGTCTTCGACCCGTCGAAATGCATCCTCCAATAGTTTGCGTCGGGCAATGGCGGCTCATACTGTATCTCGGCCCAGTCAATGAAGAAATCAGCCAACACCTGTGACTTGATGGTATCCCTCTTATCATACTGAGGTGTATATGGCGACAATTCTATTGCCCACTTAGCTATCCGGCCGCTAGCATCTTTGTTGCTTATGATTTCCGAGATAGGGGCCTCAGCCACTACCCGGATTGGATGTTCCTGAAAATAATGCTTGAGCTTCTTGGCCGCCATATAGACCCCATAAGTCATCTTTTGATAATGTGGGTAGTTTTGCTTTGAGGTGGACATGACTTCACTCAAATAGTATACCGGCCGCTGCACGGTTTTGCCTCCTTCCTCTCGTTCCACTACCACCACCGCACTAACAACCCTGTTGGTTGCCTCTATGTAAAGCAACATGGGTTCCCTGGGCATTGGAGATGCCAACACCGGGGCTGTCGACAACATCTGTTTTAACTCTTTGAACGCTGCATCTGCCTGTGTTGTCCAGACAAATGTATCGGACTTCTTCATTAATTGATATAGCGGCAAAGCTTTCTCTCCCAGCCGGCTTATGAAACGGCTCAGAGACGCAAGGCATCCAGTGAACTTCTGCACTTCCTTCAAATCCGTCGGCGGCCTCATTCTTTCTATGGCACGGATCTTGCCGGGATTTACCTCAATACCCCGGCTGGAAACCAGGAAACCCAGCAACTTGCCTGCCGGCACACCGAAGGTGCACTTGGCCGGATTCAGCTTCATCCGGAACCTCCTCAGATTCGCGAATGTTTCCCAGAGATCATCTATGAGCGTCTCGCTCTCCTTGCTTTTTATGATGACATCATCGACATATACCTGTACATTTTTGTCTATTTGATCATGCAAACACTTCTGCATGCACCTCTGGTAAGTTGCGCCGGCCTTTCTTAACCCGAACGGCATAGTGAGATAGCAGTAAGCCCCGTACGGGGTAATGAAGGATGTCTTTATTTGATCCGGCTCATACAAAGGGATCTGGTGGAAACCAGAATAGGCATCTACGAACGATAACAGCTCACATCTGGCTGTGGAATCGATCACCTGATCGATCTGAGGGAGTGGGAATAGATCTTTAGGACATGCCTTGTTCAGGTTGGTGTAGTCAACACACATCCACCACACCTTCACTATGGCAGGCTCATCCTTCTTCTTTTCCACCAGGACCGGATTAGACACCCAGTCCGGATGCAGCACCTCCTTGATAAAGCCGGCAGCTAGGAGCCTGGCCACTTCTTCCCAAATCACTTTTCTTCTATCATCGGCATTGCGCCGAAGCGGCTATTTCACCGGCTTTGCGTCCGGCCTTACGTGCAGTGCGTGCTCAGCCAGCTGCCTCGGCACACCTTGCAGGTCTGAAGTAGACCATGCAAAGATTTCCCGATTCTCACGGAGGAAGCTGATGAGCTCGCTTTCCTATTTGGGGTCCAGTCCTGCTCTAATCAACACATGGCGCTCCGGGAAAACCTTATCGAGAGGCACCTTCTTGATCTCCTTGCCCGCTTGAAAAGAAGTACCACCATTTGGGTTTGTCATGCCCGGCATAGCTTTGCCGGCCACGACCGTCTCAGTGATCTCCATAGCTCGCTTGAGCCTCTTCCTTTCCTCGGCGATGATCAGAGTCTCGGCCAGATTAGATCCGGCGGTGGCACACACCATCGAGCACTTATAATCACCAATGATGGTAATCACTCCTCCGGGCCCCGGCATCTTCATCTTTAGGTAAGCTACATGAGTAGAAGCCATGAACTTCGCCAATGCCGGCCTCCCTAGCAATGCATGGTAGGGGCTGTCCAGATCCACCACCTCAAACAGGAGGTTTTCCACTCTGCAGTTATCCCGGTTGCCAAACATGACATCAATCCGGATTTTGCCCATCGGCGCACATGAAAGTCCCGGCACAATGCCATGGAATGTGGTCTTGCTCGGCTCCAGCATATTCTCCTTGATGCCCAACTTGTGCATCGTGTCACGGTACATGATGTTGATGCTGCTACCATTATCAATGAGGACCTTGCTGAACCTCACATTGTTTGCCGGCCCGACGAATGTCGGATCCATCACCAACGCATAACCCCCGGGGTTTGGCATGATCTTGGGATGGTCCGCCCTATCCCAGCCAATAGCCTGATCGGACCAATACATCAGCTTTGGAACTGCCGATATTACCGCGTTAACCTCCAAGCTCCGCCGGTATAAGCTTTGCTTATCTGTTTTCTCGGTCTCAAAGACCATATAGCTCTGATCGGGTTCCTTGTACTCATTCTGGCCCGCTCCGGAGCCTCCGGCATAATATTCCGGATTGTAACTCTGGTCAACTTGATTTACACCGGCATTTCCGGTGTTGTTCTGGTTTCCGAGATTAGCCGGCCGAGGTGGGACTGCAACTGTATTAGCACCTGTCAATGGCGATGGAGCTGCCAGGACAGGTGGCCTAGCCGGCCCAAAAGGACCCGCACGCCCTGCCAGTATGTCATCCAACCATGAACAGTTTCGGGTTAAATGATTCGCCGGTTTACCCGGCTGGAAAGTATGAAACACACATGGCTTGTCCATGGCCAAACCTACTGTGTATTTCGGCCATTACTTCTTTTGGCCGGCTCCCGTGCCGGCATTCTTGTTGGTCCAGACATTTTTCTTCTGGAAGGGTTGTGCTTGCTGCTGCGATTGCTGTTGCTGCTGTTGAGGCTGCTGATAGCCCTCATATCTCGGATGCTGGCTACTGCCGGCGCCTCCTTGCTCTTCCTCGACTGCTGCTACTTGTGCCGAACCATACCGATAATCTGGCCGGTCCTCTCTTCTCTTGTTCCGGTTATCAGGGCGATAGAACTGCCCCGATTCGCCGGCGTTGTTGTTGTTTCTCTGGTTATGTCCCTATCCCTGTGAATCAAGGGTGGGCTGCATGGGATCTCCCAACGCATAACTGTCAGCTATCTTGATAGTTTCGGCCAATGAAGCCGGCATTTCTCTTTGGAGCTTCTGCCAGAGCATAGTGCCATGCCGGCATCCCTGAGCAAACCACATGATTGCCTGCTGCTCCACAACTCCTTCGCAAGAATTGCGCAACATGCACCACCTAGTCAGGTAGTCACGGTCAGACTCATATTCTCCTTGCCGGCAGTTGGCCAGCTGCTGCGGGCGGTTGGGTCTCTTGTAAGTGCTGGTGAAGTTGGACACAAATTGCTCTTCAAAATCAACCCAGCCGTTGATACTTCTGGCCGGCAAATTGTTCAGCCATATCCTGGCTGGTCCTTCAAGCATCTGCGGTACATATCGTACCGCCCATCTGAGGTTTCCTCCGGCGATATTCACCGCAGTGGAGTAATCCTCCAGCCAATCCTCCGGCTTAGTACTGCCGTTATATGTTCTCGCGCCCCGCGCGAGCTGGAAGAACTAAGGCACTGGTTCCCCCATAATCCGGGGTCCGAAGCACATTGGACCCGGAGCTCCTTGCCTCTCCACCAACTCTGATTGGTGGATTCTGTCCAGCTTGAAACTTGCGTCATTTGCAGCCAAGGACCGGGGTTCGAGCCGGGATGCGATTGGACCCGCAATCATCTTATGTTGTTGATGCTCTGGCTGGTACTCCTCCACTTGCTGATCTTGCTGATGTCGCGACTGATGCTTCTGCTGATATCCCGCCCTAGCGAGGGCAGAATTTCCATCGTCTTCTCGATGCGTCGGCATGCCGCCGGCTTGCTGCTGCACCGCCTGTCCGGCACCCTGTTGCTGACGCCGAACAACACTGTTACTCCGGCCACCACCTGCCGAGGCCGCTCCATGCCTGGCCAGCACATTCTGGTCAGCCTTACGATTGCCGACATGTTTGTCAGCGTGGCCGGCACTTTTATGAGTCACCGCTTGCTTTCCGGCCATTGCCGGATCATACACTTGGATCTGCTTATCCCGGCGGCCAGAAGTCACACTTCCGGCACGCCGAGCACTTGGATGCGGGGACAAAGCTTGGCCCCGCGATCTTGCGCCAGCACCTCCTGCCGACACAATGTACTGGGATGCTCCGGCGCCTGGGTTTGCCTTCTTAAAGACCTCCTGCTGCTTGGTAGCTTCAGACAAAAGATGGTTAAGCTGGGCTTGCTGCTCACGCAGTGCATCACCGGATAGAGTAGATAAATCCTTAGCTACCTCGGCTGCTGCTCTAAGGTTCTTCACAGGTGTACTATAGTTTACCTTAGGCGCAGTATTAGTTGCGCTATGACTTCTAGCCGGCCTAGCCTCTTTACCTAATTCAGCGTTAACCTCTCTACCTCTAGCTCTGAGTTCCTCTGCCCGGCTAGTCCGGTTCGTTACTAGAATAAAACCATGGGCAGCTTCATACTCACGTAACTGCCAGTTAAACCGCTCACGCTCCTGGTTCATGGCCAGGGCCTCGTCGACTAGGGCCTGGCGAGATCCCTCCAGGACCTCCTTTACCTGCTCCAAATCTTCTCCGGACCGCACCGGCTCAAGAAGACGGTCGATGATGGGAAGAAGCACCTCGCCCCTAGCCGGCGCACCAGATGTGCCGGCCAGGTTCTCGACACGCTCCAACGGGGGACGTGCCGACCGCTTGACCCTCGGCGGCTCCGGGGGAGTGTCCGCCGCTGCTGCCGCAGCTTTGCTGGCACCCTCTGCCGACGGCACGGATGTACCGACCATCATCACCTCCGCCGACTCTACTGGGCAAGCGCTACGCCCAGCGCGAGCCAGCATGTGCGATGGTGGATCCGATGCCACCAGCACCTTCTTCCTGTAGATGCTCTCAGTTCCCACGTACACCTCGTGAGAACCGAAACACATGATCCGGCCGTCCCTGGGGAACGGCCGGCCACCGAGACATCCGGCGTTGTCACCGATGAAGCTCAGTGCGCCCAGCCTCTAGACAAGGCCAGAGACCACGCGCACGCCTGCAGCCGAGATAACGGACCCCGTCCGGATGATGACTCCGCCCAGCATATCAATCTACCCCACGGTGGGCGCCAAATGTCGTCGTGGTAAAACAACATATGCCATGGGTAGGCTTAAATGGGGGCCGACTTAGGTACTGGTGGATCCGGAGAAGGGGAACGAGCTAAGGAGCACGACAGAAAGAGACTCAGATCTACCCAGGTTCGGGGCTCTCGTAAGGAGATAACACCCCTACTCCTGCTCTACTTGTGAATAACTGGATCGATGGAGTGTACAACAATAGTGTACAAGCTCTCTGTGAGAGGAGGAAGATGAAGTCTCAACTATCAGAAGGAGCAGAGACCAACCCTTTGCTAGGGCTCCCTGTGCCACCTTATATAGTGGTGGCCAGGGTTACAACGGTCACACACCGGCTCGTGCCAATGGCTACAGTCCAAGGAGCATGACGTGACGAGGGCTTCGACCCTTGACTTTGCCCCTGATTGTCCTCGATGGGACTCTGCATACCCGTACCTTGTACTTGCTTTGATTGTGACCATACCACAGTGATGTCAGGTCTGTACATGTGCACAGTGATAGAGGCTAGACCATCACTGTGCACCTTCTCATCATACTCTGCCTCCATGCTTGGTTGTTTCGTTCCTTGATTGTAGGGATGTGACATATTAGTTGACCCCCCATATCCCAGATATAGCCGTTGGCCATACCCTGGACTTTATGCCGGAACAACAATCTTGCACGGTTGGTTAACCCGGCCCTGCTTGTTCCTGCACAATGTGACAATTATGTTAGGCCGTCATACCTTCATATGCCGGCACATCGTTCCACCTATACTGGACCGGCCGGTATATCTGAACACCAACCGGGACACAGCCGTATACCGGTCTGGCCGACACATTTATATTCCGGCCAGACTTAGTAAAGTCAACCCAAGCGCTCACATCTTTCTAGTCTCTTGACCCTACCGGGGGTCATCACCCCGACAAGTAGGGGTGCTGGTTGAGAGGTGTCAAAGGGAGGAATATCGCGAAGAAGAAAAAATAAGTCGTGTTTGTTGAACATGTTTTATACATGTATAGGGTAGGGTTTTGTACGTTGTACCTGTAGTGTCTTTCTCCCCCCTGTATTCATTGGGAGACTAGATATATATGTGCCTTGTGCACGATCAATCAAGTCATCGATGCACCAAATACTTTCTACATGGTATCAGACACCGTATTGGTCCCTAACCCTAGCTTCCGCTCCACCTCCTAGCCGCCGCCGCCGCCAAGGGCCTGCCGCCACCGCCTCCTGGCCGCCGCCGCCCCAGCACCCCTAGCCGCCGCCGCCGCTCCTCCTCCTCCTACCCTGGCCGCCGCACTCCCCTCCTCCTCTACCACGCCGCCGCCATCACCCCAGCTGCCGTGCTCCCCTGCGCTGCCGCCCTCTCCTCAGCCGCCGCCCTCTCCTTCCCTCACCATGTCGTCAACCCCCGCCTCCTCTCGCACCAATCCGTTCGCTGGCCCCGATCCCGCTGTCATCCGCGACATCAACATCCGGAACCATGTTCCCATGACCCTCGACGCCACCACCGCCTCCTACCACCCCTGGAAGACCTACTTCTCTCTTCTCTTCCGTGAGGAGAATCTCCTGGATCATGTCGACGGGTCCACCGACTCGCGCGTCATGGCGGCCGATCCCGAGTGGACCTCGATCGACGCCACGCTCATCCGCTGGTTCTTCACCACGATCTCGCGCGACCTGTTTCACACCGTCGTCGCCGACGGCGATGATGCCGCCGCCGTATGGATCAAGCTCAACGGCTTCTTCACCGACAACAAACTGCAGCGCCACGTCTTCTTGCAGCAAGAATTCTTCAACTGCCATCAGGATGACCAGACCATCGACGAGTACACTCATCATCTCAAGAAGTTGGCGGACGACTTGCGCGACATCGGCTCCAGGATCGAAGATGATCTTCTCCTCAGCACGCTTGCAGCCAACCTCAACGAGGATTTCGGTAACGCCGCCGGCAACCTCACCTTGATGACGGACCCCTCCTTTCCCAAGTTTGTCTCATACTTGAAGCTCGAGGAACGTCGGATGAAAGGGGTGAAGAAGCGCGCGCAGCATCAGGCCATGGCCGCCGGCACCCGCGGCGCGCCTCCCACCGCCCCGGCTGCTCCCTGGCCACCGTCGCAGCCTGCTCCGCAATCGGGGTTCTACCCCACCCCTCCCGCTGCTCCTCAACAGCAGCAAGGCGGTGGGCGTCGCGGAGGCCGTCGCCGTGGAGGCGGCAACCACCAGCAGCAGCCACAGGCGCCCACTGGGAGGCCAGGCGCGGGGGGGCTCCGCGTCCGAACCAGCCCACCCCGCCCTGGTCCTACGGCACCAACCCGTGGACCGGCGTGGTCCACGCGTACTCCATGCCGGTGCCTCGGGTACCCGCACCGAGTATTTTTGGGCCACATCCGTCGACTCACCAGGCGTACTTCGCCGGGCCAGCCGCGGCCCCCCCCCCGGCGCCTCCTACCTGGCCTATGGCATTGCGCCTCCCGCCGCCTCCTACCCGGGCTACTACGCGCCACCGACTGCTGCAGGCTCCACCGCCGCGCCACCGTCTGGGGGTTACCCTCCCCAGGTGTCACCGCCGTGGGATCCCGCCCTCCTCGCCGCTCTGCACTCGGTGCCGTCCCCCAGCCACTACGGTGGTGGCGGTGACTACTTCATGGACACGGGTGCCACAGCTCACATGACAAATCATCCCGGTAACCTTTCATCCTCCACTCCTGTTCAAACTTCCACTCGCATCACCGTTGGCGACGGTTCCTCCTTACCCATTACACATGTCGGTCATAGGTCTTTTCCTTCCACGTCCACTCCTATTACCATGTCTAATGTTCTTGTCTCCCCTCACTTAGTTAAAAACCTCATTTCTGTTGGTCGTCTTACTCGTGAGAATCCTATTACTGTTGAATTTGACGCCGTTGGTTTTTCTGTGAAGGACGCCCGTACTCGGATGGTTCTCCACCGCTGTGATAGCTCCGACGAGCTCTACCCAGTGCACTCCACCACCGTTGCCACCCCTCGTCCTGCCGCCCTCGCCACTAGCGTCGACCTCTGGCATGCTCGTCTTGGTCATCCCAACTCCACCGTTTTGCGTCAGATTCTTCAGAGTTTTTCATTCTCATGTAATAAGGCTGAACACCATACTTGTCAAGCCTGCCATCTCGGCAAGCATGTGCGTCTTCCATTTAGCGAGTCTACCACTATTTCTACTTTTCCTTTCCAGTTGTTGCATAGTGATGTTTGGACGTCCCCGGTTGCTAGCAACACGGGTTATTTATACTATCTGGTGATTTTGGATGATTTTTCTCATTATGTGTGGACGTTTCCACTTCGTCGTAAATCCGACGCTCTCGCCACTCTCACTACCGTCTATTCATATGTCACCACTCAGTTCGGTCGTCCCATCCTTGCACTCCAAACTGACAATGGCAAAGAGTTTGATAATGTCGCCGTCCGCCATCTCCTCGCGTCACACGGCACCGTCCTCCGCCTAACTTGTCCCTACACGTCCCAACAAAATGGCCGTGCTGAGCGCGTCATTCGCACTCTTAACGATTGTGTCCGCACGTTGCTGTTTCACTCCAACGTTCCCTCTCGGTTCTGGCTGGACACCCTCACCACCGCCACCCTCCTTCTTAACATCCGCCCATGTCGTCCTCGCTGGAATTATGCTCCTCATCAGCTCCTCTTCGGCGCCCCCCCGTCTTACGATGGTCTTCGGATCTTCGGGTGCCTTTGTTATCCTAGCACCGCGTCCACCACTCCTCACAAACTCGCTCCTCGTTCGGTCCCCTGTGTCTTCATTGGTTACCCTCCCAACACCAAAGGTTACCGGTGCTATGATCCCGTATCCCATCGCGTGTACACTTCGCGACACGTTTACTTTGATGAGCTGGTTTTTCCGTTTCAGCAGGCACCTCTCTCCAGCAGCACCGAGGCTCCAGCTGCGCCCGCGCCCTCTGAGGCCCTGGCTGCGCCCGCGTCCACCGTGGCCCCGGCAGCAGCCCCCGCCCGTGCGCCAGCGCCCGGCCTGCCTTCTGCGCCGCCGGCCGCTTCGCCTCCTCCTGCTGCGGCTGCACCTCTCGACGGTGCAGTCACCCGCGCTCGGACCGGGATCCGGCATCCCAATCCGTGCTACACCGACCCCGAGTACGCCTACGCTGCATCTACATCGGCGTCGGCGCTGTCTCTGCTGCCCTCCTCCGCTCGCGCTGCCCTTCGGGATCCGAACTGGCTTGCTGCTATGCGCGAGGAGTTCGACGCTCTGTAGCGCAACCGCACGTGGCAGCTCGTGCCGCGACCCCCTCATGCCAATGTCATCACCGGCAAGTGGGTCTTTCGGCATAAGACTCGCCCGGACGGTTCTCTCGAGCGCCACAAGGCGCGCTGGGTGGTACGCGGCTTTCGCCAGCGCGCAGGCATGGACTTCACCGACACCTTCGCCCCGGTTGTCAAGCCGGGCACGATTCGCATCGTCCTTTAGCTCGCTGCCTCTCGCACCTGGCCGGTTCACCAGCTCGATGTGTCCAATGCTTTCTTGCATGGGCATCTCACCGAGCAGGTGTTCTGTCAGCAGCCCACTGGTTTCATCGACAGCGCCTTCCCGGATCATGTGTGCCTGCTCTCCCGTTCTCTTTATGGGTTAAAGCAGGCGCCTCAAGCTTGGTACCAGCAGATGGCTGGCTTTCTTCAGCAGCAGGGGTTCCGGTCCACCCGGTCCGATGCCTCCCTGTTTGTGTACCACCAGGGCGCCGCCACTGCGTACCTCCTCCTGTACGTCGACGACATCATCTTGACTGCTTCCTCGACGGCTCTCCTGCAGCAGATTACAGCCCAGCTCAGCGCTGAGTTCGCCCTCAAGGACTTGGGGGCTCTCCACTACTTCCTCAGCATCGAGGTTGTCCGCCGCGACACTAGGTTCTTCCTGCATCAGTAGAAGTACGCGCATGAGCTTCTGGAGCGTGCAGGCATGCTTAATTGCAAATCTGCTTCCATGCCTGTTGATACGAAGGCCAAAGTATCCGCTGTCGAGGGCTCTCCAGCGTCTGATGCTGCCTTCTATCGCTCCATCATCGGTGCTCTTCAGTACCTCACGCTGACACAGCCGGATATACAGTATGCCGTCCAGCAGGTGTGTCTCCACATGCACGCTCCGCGTGATACCCACTGGGCCCTGGTGAAACGGATTCTTCGGTATATCCGTGGCACTATGTCTATGGGACTCACCCTGACGGCCTCCACCGACACCAGCCTTGTCGCCTACTCCGACGCCGACTGGGCTGGGTGTCCCGACACTCGACGCTCCACTTCTGGATACTGCGTCTACCTCGGCCCCTCCCAGATATCGTGGTCGTCCAAGCGACAGCCCACGGTTTCACGCTCGAGCGCCGAGGCTGAGTACAGGGCTGTGGCTAATGCCGTAGCCGAGTGCTCCTGGCTCCGCCAGCTACTACAGGAGTTGCTCTATGAGGTTCCCAAGGCCACGATTGTCTACTGTGACAATGTCTCCGCGGTTTACCTCTCTGCTAATCATGTTCATCATCGCCGGACGAAGCATATCGAGCTCGACATTCACTTCGTTCGGGAGCACGTCGCTCTTGGTCGTGTTCGTGTTCTTCATGTACCCACCGATCAGCAGTTCGCCGATGTGATGACGAAGGGTCTTCCTACCTCGACCTTTGAGGGCTTCAGGTCCAGTCTTTGCGTCACAGGCGCCGCTTCGACTGCGGGGGGGTGTTGAACATGTTTTGTACATGTATAGGGTAGGGTTTTGTACGTTGTACCTGTAGTGTCTTTCTCCCCCCTGTATTCATTGGGAGACTAGACCCGGTCACACCCCTGTACCTATATATGTGCCTTGTGCACGATCAATCAAGTCATCGATGCACCAAATACTTTCTACAGGGTTGTTTATGAGAAACTATCATCTTGATAATGATTGACTATGCATATACTATTAATAGCACTACTTTAACGTACTAACATTTTATGAATGTATATATATATGTCTGATCAACCATGACCACATACCGTTTAATTAATGCAGGTGGTTTTAGTGACCTTCATCCAAGGAGGTGAGACTTGCACTTTTATCCCGAAATCTGTTACCTTGGGAGGTACCTTTATAAGCATGGCCACATAAGGATTATCCTATCTCAAAAAGAGGAACTAGAGAGGTAGTTGACATTTGACAACATGATCATTAGATCAATCGATCCCTTTCCATATAAAGAACAATAAATGGTTTAGTTGAATATATCTTGTATCTAATACAATGTTATCAACTAATTCATGTGATTGAGGGCCAAGGATTGGTGGGAAGGTCACCCCGATGGTGGACTTCATAGTGGATGAGCTCCGGCTATACCGAGCGATTGTGAATGAAGAGAGTGTGTACACACATGCCAAGCTGTTGGTGGAGAGCATGCTGTATTTTTACGTGATTACATTTTGCACACTACTTCCTCTCGCCCGAAATAAATATCAACAATTTTATACTAATTTAAAGTTTGTACTAAATCATTAACACTTACTTTTTCCGATAGCAGAGAGTACTAATTACATTCATGTTAACTCATATTCCAGTAATAAAAATAAATGAAAACACAATGTAGGCCTCAACATTCTATGATCTCGCAAAGTTGTTTCATGAGAAAACGAAATTTTTTGTGTTGTGTGCAAAAAAGATAAGTTTTGATGCTAAAATATATGTTGCACGAGACATTTTTTTTATCTTACTTACACAAGACACACAAAATACAGGTTTTCCACAAAACTTGCCACGTGCACATAGAATGTCAAGACGTACATATTAAATTTTTATTTGATTTTTTTAAAATTTTATAAATATATATTTTGATGGTAGGAGCATATGCTCCCATGTTTCGAAGTGAATTTCCCATGTTAACTTTCAAAGTTTAAATTATGTAGGATGCAAAGAAGCAGGGTGGATATAGAAGCTGATTTTCCGGGCCGGAAGTCGGGGCAGCCCATGGACCTCACGGCCGATCTGCAGATCCACCGTCCGCTACTAACACAATCCGACGTCCAACCACGATTCCCATCGGTCGAGACCTATATAATAGAAAGAGTTGCGCCATGCCCGGAAGAAAACCTAGCCGAGCCTCTCGTTCCCCTCCCCTCCCTGCCGCCGACGCCTCCATAGATCCGTCCTCATGTTCCCCTCCCAGTGCGTGCTTGAAAGGCGCGTGCGTTCGGACCGCGATGAGGACCTCATCGACAGCAACCTCCGGCTCTTCATCCTCGAGTGCAAGGACAGGAAGGCGGAAGGGTATGCAGCCGACAAAATCGAGATCTACAACGAGAGGATCAAGGACATGAAGATCGGAGTGCGTCTCGCGGACAAGCCTCCGGCTTTGTCCTACCTGGCCATCCTAGGCGGCCATCTCTTGGCCCAAATCGTAGCCGTCAACAAGACTGTCATCGTCATCAGGCTGATGTTCCCGGGCGATGGAGGCCTGATGTCCTATCTCATCTACGACGCCGTCGCCTTGTCGCTCCACATGATCCCCATGCCGGAAGACCCCTCCTGGAACTATACCCTTACCTCCAGCGTCTCCATCGCGCGCCGAGGATCCAATCGCAACGGCGACGACTACGCCCTGGTCCTCACGGGTATGCTGCGCCTGGACGGCGTCGACAGTGATTGTCTCTCCCTGTGGCGGCCCTCCTTGTCCTCGCGGCCGTGGTTGGAGAGCAAGGGGTCCAACTTCCCGGCCCTCGTCGTGAACGACACCGACACGTTGTTCTCGTTCAGTGGCAGCGCCTACTGGGTGGACCTCCTGTGCGGCGTCTCCTACTGCAGCTGCGATGCACTCTTCGACGACAACACCGGCCTGGTGGAGTTCGGCTTCATCCCCCTGCCCGTCGAGAAGGGGGCCCACTACCGCTGCAACAGGAGGGTGGCGCACCCGCTAGCGTACCGGACCATGGGCGTCGCCGGTGAGTCCATCAGGTTTGTCTCAATCGACGGCTTTCAGAACCACGTCATGCTCGAGTGCCGCACCGTGACCGTGTGGAAGCTGCTGGATCCAAACCAAGACAAGCCGTGGGAGTTGGAGCACAAGTTCAGCCTGCAGACCATGTGGGGGTTCGAGGGGTTTGGAAACCTGCCCAAAGACTTAACGCCCATGTACCCCCTCCTGAGCACCAAGGACATGGACGTTGTGTACTTGGTGCTCGGCGAGTTCTATGAGAACCGGTACAAGGGGAAGTTCATCCCGAACAAAGCGTGCTACCTGCTCGCCGTTAACATGAGGAAGAAGATTGTCACATCTGTACGTCTGGCGCGCTCGACTCCAGGCCCGTTCATCTCTTGCGTTTTCAACCGGCGTCTCTGTAAAGCTTTAGTTGGACCTTGTGATGATGAAGGAATACCCATGAAGAAGGAGGGCGCGGAGAAAGATCTAACCGAGCCCCCCATCCCCACGAAGAAGCGAGGAAGAAGTCTACGCGCAAGCCATTGATGTTGGAGATGCGATAGATGGCCACACTTGATCAGTTCTTTGGTATGGACCCTGTATCTTAGGTGTGGCATGTGATGTTGATCATCTTAGTTTGCTCTTCAGTTACCGAGACATTGTTTATATGCATTCATCCTGTTTTGAGCAGCTTAATTAACTGGATGCTGCAGCTTATGTTATGCACTTACTGGGAGATGGATGGTTGTTTATCTCTTGTTTTATGCCCTATACTTTCCATCCTTGTTTTTGTTCATTGTTTAACTAGCTCAATCAGTTATATATATACAGCTTTGATGCATAATAATGATGACCAGGTTCAATTACATCAATTGGGTGTTTCTATACTGATGGATTATGTTGGGTTAATTTTAGGGACCCATTCCCCTTTAATTAATATGAGGGAAGGTCCTTGCTTGTGTGAATTTCATAGTGGAGAACTGGAGATGCATATGCGCCGCACCCTTGGATCCATGTTACTCCAAGGGCGGTAATAAGGCCTTTTCTAGAATTTGTACCATTAGGTTTGTCTCCCCAAATGAATCGCTTGGCTCAGCAATCTCTCCCGACGGCGGATATGGAAGATGGCACATACCAGTACATGCACTATCTGTGGAGGGGTGGACTCATGGTGGCACTCCCTCATTGACTGTTCGGTCGCTAGGTGTGTTTGGGCACTGACGGAATAGGAGGTCATAGAGCACCTTTGTATGAACGAGGATTCATCGGCTAAGAGCAAGGACAATAGTATAGCCAACTGCTGGCTATAGTAAGTTGTCATGTCTTCTATAGCTATCTTTATAGCTAATATGTACAATAACAAGCTACAAAAACAAACTACTTCATGAATAGATGGTCCACATGCCATTCTCATAAAGTGCCTAGGAGCACGTGCTAGAGCTGGCTCTTGCATTAGAGCCCACTCATCTTCTCTCTCCTCCTCTCTCTCATCCAACTAAGCACAAATATACTATTTTAGTCATTATAGCCAGCTGAGTCAGCTCTATTGTACTTGCTCTAAGCGGTGCCTCTTCTCGTTAATGGAGACAATGTCCCGTGATGATTTTGCTCGTGTGGCAGTGACTGTCTGGGCTATCTGGTATGAAGGAAGTTTATCAGAGCCCCTGTCGACTCACCTCTTCATCGACAACTACCTCCGCGATCTTTTTGCTCTTCCTTCCAGAAAGAGATCGGAGGGTGACCGGGTGAAACCTGTACACTCGAGGTGGATACTGCCTCAACCGGGTTATGTCGCTCAATGTGGATGCAGCAATGGCGAAGACAACGACTGGTGGTGCAGTGGGCGTTGTATGCAGGAGTGTGTTGGAATCTCTAAATGCGTTGGTAAAAAGTAAGATACCACTGTTACAAACGGCACAATTAGAGGCGATTCCTCTGAATGCGTCAATTTGGCACCCCGAGCTTATTGGAGCTCTTTATTTTGAACATTAGAAAAATGCTTTTTAAAACTTTCAAGAAATTTTAAAAAATATGCACATACATGCAGGGATATATATATATATATATTTTAGGCATGCAAAGTAACAATCTAAAATATGTTGTACTCTACTGTACACAAAAAAGACAAAATTATAGATATTGGTTTGTGAATAATACACCTTAAATCTTGTCAGATTTTGTCTTTTTTGTGTAGCCCATAATACATCATATTTAAGATTGAACTTTTGCATACTTATAGTATACATTATTACCTATATGAATATTTTTTTAATTATTTTTGAAACTTTAAATGTTATTTTCAAAATTTTAAAATAAAGGGCTCTAGTGTGCTTGGGTTCCAAATGCATTTTCTGCGTTTCCTCTCTCGTGACCAACCTAGATATTGCCTAACGCCGGATCGCTCTAAAAACTATTACTCCCTCCGATCGAAAATAACTGTCGGGCACTTAGTACAAATTTTATACTAAGCTAGTACAAAATTATCGACAGTTATTTCCAATCGGAGGGAGTAACTTTTTTCAGGTGATGGGCCACAGACAAAGAAGGCACGGAATGGAATAGCACGGACCCCAGAACATGGTCCCTATGTGAAATCTTCCGTTTTCCCCGGCCTGGGCATACACTCTTTTCTACCTCCCTCTAACTGCGATAGCTCTATCTTCATCTCCACGAAAAATAAGAAGAATCTCCAAAGTTGCTCCATCCTCCTCGAAGAGAATGGAGGAGAAACCAAGAACACATTCTGAGGGGATTGGAGATATGGATCTCACTAATTAGTTGTGACATACTGCAACAAAGATCGACTTGTTGCTTCTACTAGTCGTAAAGAATCATGCAAAAGCAACAAACCAAAAATAAAGATGTTTGTCACACTAACTAATGTAATTGCAGTATATTAAAATGGAATTACATCCATAACAAAACGGAAGATAATGTAACAAAATGAAAAATGTATCCTTTTTTATTTAGTTATTTGCAGTATTACAAATCTTTGCTTCTGTAATATTAACCAAGAAAATATACAATCTTGGGCTAATGTGTACACCCGTGGTTGCGGCAGCAGTACTAAACACATTTCATATGTGATAAAGAACCTTTGAAATTTGTTGCTTACATGCTATATTAGTAGGAAAAGGCTTATAGCCACTAGTTGAATGCCCGTGCGTTGCGACGGAAAAAAGAATTACACAAAAATATTTTATAAAAAACAACACTAAAATTTATAAGTGTATATATATGATCACATGTGTCTTAAGTCTTAGCATAGTTAATATCGCCTACGTCACATGTGTCTGAAGTCTTAAGATACAAAATATCGCCTTATCCTTGCTGAAAGTTTTTAATGCTCAGTATAATTAAGTATTCTGAATAGGACTGGAAGTTCTCACAATATAATAATGTCATGCTATGTAAAATCTTATCAAAGACATCAATTTTAAAATATTGGTACTATCAATATTAGAGAACATGAATTCACCTGTAGAGTTTGCCCTCGGTACACTTAAGCTAACAAAGATGTTGTATGCTAAATTAACGTAGCACACCTTTATCTCTCAATCCTACCTTTCGGAGCACATCCGATTCCCTCAATAATGAAAAACTTCAGACTTAGTTTCAAAGCTAAACAAATCACCATACGCACCCATCATAACAGTAGCACTTCAGTATACACTCATAGTTCTACATCTTCAGAATATACATAATAGTTCTAAGCTACATATCTGATCAAAAGTTCACTAATCAATACAAGGTCAGATCCATGCCTCGATGCCCAGATCTTAGGCACCTATGCACAGAGATTCGGACTCCATGCCTCATGCTGTGAGAATAGTCTTCCATTCATTCTGAGTCAGCAGAAGAGAGGGAGTGTGAAATAGCACAACAAAGTACTACCCTCTGATAAATTATATCTGAACATTTAAGTCAATTTTTTCATAGCAAGGCCCGCTTGGATCGTACAGAAATATATAGATTATCTATACTATTAAATTGCAGCGGAAGGTGTAAGTACAGAAATATATAGGTTATCTATACTATTAAATTGCAGCGGAAGGTGTCATGCACCGGTGAAAAAATAGATTACCTATGTCTCAGAAGGTCCGTTGAAATCTCCGGGAGTTTCAAGCTGAAATCAGGCTATAATAAAAACTTAGAAAGCAGCATTTAGGGCCTCGACCGAATATTTTCCATGCTCCCAGTAATACCCCGATTTACGGCCAAAATATAGCCAACCAGTCGGGCCCCTAAATGACAAATTTTACAAAAATATGCATGGGAATTGGACAATAGGTTGTTTGGATTCAGAGTTCTTACAAGGACACGAGTACTCCAAATATGCCCATCTCAATCACGAATATTATGGTACCAAGAAAAATAGATATTTACAATCTTAGCGTCGACATCACCAATTTACCTAATAAATACTATTCCACACCAATTACTCCGCTCAAAGGAGCTAGACATGAATATTTCCTTTTTCAAACAAGGTAATTTGTTCTGCATAATCTCACCTTTGCAAGGATTTTTTTACAAACCATAACACGTTGCAAGATGCGAAAGAAACAAAATAATATACTCAAAGGTGCTAGACATGAATATTTCCTTTTTCAAACAAGGTAATTTATTCTGCATAATCTCACCTTTACAAGGATTTTTTTACAAACCATATCACGTTGCACGATGCGAAAGAAACAAAATAACATATTTTATTATGGAATATTTTAGCAACAAAGTAAGGTATGTCTTCCGTTCCTATTGCCTCTACTACAGGACCCATTGAATTATCATAGGACCCATTGCATTGTCCACAGAGAGATCAATCTGTCCCTCCTCTCTTGCTGGCTGCAATGGACTTGATAATGTTTATATCATTTCAATAGCTAGCTAGACCATACCTCCTCTGTTGCTGGCTGCAAGCTCTCGTTGATGTAGCATACTTCAGGAGGAATCAGAACCTTTCTTGCCTGCAAAACCACAAAGAAATAAAAGTGCCAGTGGCTAAACTGTGTTGTAACTCCGGCTCTCATGCCCATTAGCACATTTTTGAGGCCTCGAATTTCATCTACAAGAAAAAAGATATATCTGTCAGGAGAAGAAGGATGTGAAGTTGTCAGGAATCGCTCTCAAATCATTTGCCAAGAGAAATCCAGTCTTAGAACCTCTTCCCCATCTGCGTGGAACTGTTTGCGGCTTACTTTTGGCGCTAAACTGATTCAGAATACTGCATCAGAGAAGACACATAGGCAAAAACAAGATGATGTTAGGAAAGGGCTAAATTAGTAGCCCAGAGAAGTGAACATAACCTCTATGATTCTTGTTGGCCAATTGATTACCACATATCAAATGGTGATGTTTATTCAATAGATATTCGAAAAATATATTATAGTTGTTCTCCTACCTGAATTTAGTACCTACCTCAGCTAAAGATCACATACTTATGGAGTATAAACATGAACAATTAGTCTGCCGGACTGCCCAATGCAAATTCACTCCTGAAACTACCACGGGCATAATATCCAACAGATACTTGATAGGGAAAATGGTGTCTTCCACATTATTCAGAAGTCAGTGTTATATAGGAACATGGTAAACAACAGCAGAAATTAGCAAAACTAGTTCTATGACTGAACAAATGAAACTGAAACATGGCATGCCACACATCATCAGTAATGTATGCATCTCTACTTGACTGTACAATTAGTGTTCTTACAACTAACAATATCAGGTGTTAGTTTAGTAGATGAGTCCAGGCACAGAAACAACAACCGATAGTGTTCAATGAACTACCCGCATTTTTATCACTATCGGGATCACAGAGTTTTCAGCATGGCTTTTCAAGTTAACCGAGAATGCTTGGAACAAAAGAGCCCTAAATACTCAATAGGCAACATTATAGTATCCAAATTTGGTACATAACAATGGACATGGCAGGGTACATTGTGGTGTTACCTTGGAGTAACAAAAAATCATTACTGCATGATGTACCATAGTTATTAAGCAGCTGAGGATGTTTGAACCGTCATTCCATGAATCAAACATGTCAAAAAACAGAAGCGACCATTAGTAAATTTTGTGAAATACGTAACGTAAACATGGAAATGCAAGCAAATAATCAATGGGTTGCGAGTATCACATCCATTTTCATCATTTTACAGTGTCCCAAATGCGGATCCAATTAACACCACAATGTACGCCATTCAGGATAGACTTCATCATACACTATATGGACGCGGCTGGTAGTGAGGGTGAGATTTTAACTACACGGCTGTTTGCAAAATCACATGGTATGTAGTGATGTAGCTATTTTCTGCAATAACTGAGAACTAAATAGATAAACTGTCAAGGTCAGTTAGCTCACTTTTTAGGTGCCAGGTACACAATGAAGAACCCTTTCTCCCTCGGCGTCATCCATTGCGATGCCAAATAGGTCACTAAGAGAAATTGATCGAAAAATTTCAGAAGCCTTAACACTATGTGAACATCTTTGATTTTTGCAGGCTAAAAGAACACCTGAATAATCAAACTTGTTACTTACCAAGCATTCAGATCCACCGTGATGTTCCTGCTACTTCCATCAGGGATGGTTGGATCATGCAATGCAAAGCCATAACCAATCGGGTGAATCCCTTTCACCTATGGATTGCGTGCACACTTGCAGCCTGTAGATCAATGATGTCCATGCCGTGAGCCTGTGTATGGACCTGGGAGCCGTGCTATTCCTAGCGGCGAGCTCCTTTTGTTCTCTAGCAACTGGGCGAAGGAGCTTGAGATTTGGCAGGATGGCGCCAACTGGTGAAGATCGAAGCGTTGTATCACGACCCGATCCTGATGGAAATTGAATCAGACAGGAGAGGGGAATTTGGGCGCAGTCGCGTAGGCGGTGAGTTGTACGAGGTGGGAGGTCAAAACGTGGCCGGCCGCTCCGGAGGTGTCTGGATCTTGAGGTCGATGTGCTGCTGAACCTGCAGATCAGGCGAGGCTAGGTTAGTTAAGAGAAGGGAAAGAACGGGTCAGAGACAGAGGATAAAATAGAAGAGGTGGAGGAGGAGACTTATAGGTCGACGGCGGCTCACCGGCGGCGGGTCGTTGTCGGGCAGGCCGCAACAGAAGTGTGGTGGGGATGGGTCGTTGCGACTGGAGGACTGCGGGGAGAAGGATTCGAGGAAGGAGGAGCCCCGTTTAGGCGTTCAAAGGGGGCAGGACGGGCCACCGGCAGCGGGGAAGAGGGCTACCGTGGCGGCAAGGTTGTGATGGGGGAGACGGCGATGGAACGCCGATGGCTTCGGCGCGCGAGAGGCAGAGGAGCTTGGGGTAGGGGTGACTGGATGAGGTGTCGATGGTGACGTCTGAACTACGGTCGTCGGCACAGCGGTGGTGGTGTATAAGAGTGGCGCTGCACCGAGAGATATCTGAGTCGCCCCGGTGACGTTGTTTCTCTGGTGGCTGGCATCGGAGCTATAGGTGGAGCGGCAACGCAACCCTAGCTCCGCCGTCTCTACAGAAGGGCTCACCGAGAGAGGGTGGAAGAAAGGGTTGGGGGCTCGGGGCAAAGGGCAAGGGCGTCTCTGCGGTGGCACCAAGCCGTAAATATCTGGTCTTGTAAGGATAAAATCGAAAATCAAATGTTATATGTAAGTGGGTGGCTTCACCACCAACTCAAAACCAATAGTCTGACTCCTAGGTTTCCACGGCGCTCTGGCGACTCAAACCCTAGAGTTAGGACTAGTGTGGGATCTCGATCGCGATCGATTTTCTCGGTTTTCTCTGCAATCCTCTTGGCTTCCTCGTCCTCTTTCGATCCTGCTTCCCGCTCCTCCCTTTTTTGTCCGGTTCGGGGTGACAAAGGGACTCTCTCTGCAGAGTTGCCCACCCTTGGCTGGACGAAGGGAGATCGGCTGGTGTGGATCATGACGGGTGGAGTGGGAGGGAAGGCGATGGGTGCGTCGGTGGTGGCAGACCCGGATCAGGTCGGGAAGGGCTCCTCAAGGACACGATCTGAAAAGGGGAAGGAGGCCGTGACAGCGGCGACGGTTACAAGTGGTCTTGGCGGTTCATCCGCTAGGGATCGTGTTGAGCAGATGATGGCGAATCTTCGCCTTACTAACGCTGAATCAAAGGCGGTGGTGATCGACGATGTGGAAGATCTGGCGCTGGTCGATCCCGAGCGGTCGTTCGTGGGGAAAGTTCTGGCTCCGAAGGTCTTTCATATTCAGACGATCTCGGCGGCGATGCGGCCCGCATGGGGCAATCCGAAAGGGCTGCTTCTCAATCCGGCAGGTGAAAATCTGTTCATTGCCGAATTTTGTTCTAAGGGTGATCGGGACCGTGTTATGGAGGGTTCTCCATGGATGATTGGCAAACATGCCGTGCTTATGAAAAAGTATGATGCTGAAGTTCAGCCGCAGGATGTGGTTTTTGACCGTATGGCCATTTGGGCCAGGATCCTATCTCTCCCAAATAGGTTGATGAACTCTACGAGAGGGAAGGTGATTGCTGAACCAATTGGAGTGGTGAAGCGGATTGAAGCTGACTCCCTAGGCAGGTGTTGGGGGGGTTTTATGCGACTGAGGGTGGAGGTCAAGGTTGATGAACCTCTTTTGCGCGCAGTTACAGTCTATTCCAGTTTGCTTCAGACAACTGAGAGTTTTGTTGTTCAGTATGAACGTTTGCCTATCTACTGCTTTTCCTGCGGTTTGTTGGGACATTCTACACTTGCCTGCGCAACCCCGGCTGATCGGGACGAGCAAGGTGAGCTCCCTTATTCTGCAAGAAGGCTGTCGGTTGATGACAATGTCAGGAAATTTGGGAACAATTCTGCACAGTCTGCTCACTCTGGAACGGCACAACAGGGTACCCATGGTGGTGCAAACTTCTATAATTCGAATTCAGCTGCTGCTGGGTCAGGGGAGGCTGTAGATTCATCTACTTCAAGAGGTGGTCGTGGTGCTGCACGTGGCCGTGGCCGGGCTAGCCGTGGACGTGGGCGGGGTACTGCCGAGGAGACAGGTAGGGAGGGTATACCAGTGAAGACAAAACCCTCTACTGCAGGGAACAAGAGAAAGACTACCAAGGTCCAGAATGAGGCTTTGCTTCTTGAGGCGCCTCCTGCTGCTGTTGGTCCGTTGGCAATGGTACCTGTGGCCGTTGGTGTCTCGGCAACTCAGGAAGTTGTGCACAATTCAGACTCCAATAAGAAACAAAGAACTACCCCAACTCGATCGGCGGATCCGGCGGAGGCTGTGATGCAGCCCCGCCCGACGCAATGAGTCTGTTATGCTGGAACTGTCGCGGTTTGGGCTCTGACGCGACAGTAGGGGAACTTCGCTGGTTAGTGAAGACTTTCAGACCCAGTATCCTGTTCTTGTCCGAGACTAAGATGTGGGATACAAAGGCTAGAAACTTTATGTGGTCGTTGGGCTACACGGGTGCCTATGCCGTTAGTTGTGAGGGCCGTAGTGGCGGTCTTGCGCTCTTTTGGAAGCAGCCTTATTCAGTTTCTCTTCGAGGTGCCAATGCACATGTTATCGACGTGACGGTTTCCTCGGAGGACGCTGCTCCCTGGCGTGCTACTTTTGTGTATGGTGAGCCAAAGAGGGAGCTTCGCCACTGTTTCTGGGATTTGCTGCGGCGGTTGCGTCGTGAGTGGGAAGGCCCTTGGCTTTGCTGTGGAGACTTTAACGAGGTGTTACTACAAGATGAACACTATGGGTCTGTTGACCGTTCTGATGCTCAAATGGAGCTGTTTCGTGATTGCCTGGATGCTTGCAACCTGGTAGATCTCGGGTTTTCTGGACCAAAGTTTACTTGGTCAAATCGTCAAGATGCCCAATGTAATGTCCGTGTCCGACTGGACAGAGCTGTGGCGAATGGGAGTTTCTCTTCCTTATTTGGGGATTGTGGAGTGGAAAATATTATCACAACATCTTCTGACCACTATGCAATTCTTATTTCCATGTGTGCTAGCGAGCCTCACTTTTCCAGCTTGCCGATGCCGCAGGGTTTTAAGTACGAGGCAATGTGGCAGCGCACTGATGATTATTTGCATGTGGTTGAAGATGCCTGGAATTCGAATGGTCATGAGCCAAATGCGTTGCATGCAGCCTGGGCCAACATGGGTTGTATGGCTGGTTCTCTTAGGGACTGGAGCAGAACTTCTTTTGGTTCTGTCCGTCGTGAGATTGGGCGCCTGGAACGTGTGCTTCGGAGACTCCGAAGTGTCATTGTCACTGATGAGGTGATTGCCGAAGAGAAACAAGTAAGCCGTCAACTTTGCGAGTTGTTTGAACGTGAAGAGATAATGGCTAGGCAAAGATCCCGGGTGGAATGGCTTTGGGAAGGTGATCAAAATACTGCGTTCTTTCACTCAAAAGCATCTGCCAGGAAGAGAACAAATCGTATCTCTGCTTTGGTGAAGGAAGATGGCTCGGTGTGTAATGATCAAGCAGGCATTAAAAATATGGTGCATCACTTCTATGAGGATCTTTTCAGCTCTGGGCCGGTAGATTCTATGGAGGTGGTTCTTGATGCCATACCAGCTAAGGTCGATGATCAGATGAACGCTGATTTATGCAAGCCTTACTCTAATGATGAGATCAAAGCGGCTTTGTTTCAAATGGGTCCTACCAAGGCTCCTGGCCCGGACGGCTTCCCTGCTATGTTCTATCAGCTGCATTGGGATCTGGTGCAGAATGATGTATGTGATGTTGTACGGAGTTTTTTGGGAGGTGCTGACATACCGGAAGGTTTCTGTGACTCGGTTATAGTACTCATTCCCAAGGTAACAAATGCAAAACACTTGTCTAAATTTAGACCTATTAGTCTGTGTAACGTCTTGTACAAGATTGCCTCCAAGGTTGTCGCCAACAGGTTGAAGATCTTGCTACCAGATATTATATCAGAATTCCAGAGTGCTTTTGTCCCTGGTCGTCTCATCACCGACAGTGCTCTCATTGCCTATGAGTGCCTTCATACAGTGCGGCGACAAAAATGCAAAACACCTTTCTTTGCCCTGAAAGTGGATATGATGAAGGCTTATGATCGTATTGAGTGGGCATATCTTCATGGATGTCTTACGAAGCTGGGTTTTGATGTTGGCTGGGTGAACGCGGTTATGAGATGCGTCACATCAGCAAGATATGCGGTCAAGGTTAATGGTGACCTTACACCCCCTGTGATTCCGTCGAGAGGTATTCGGCAAGGAGATCCCATTAGTCCTTATTTGTTTCTCTTGTGCACAGAAGGATTATCTTGTTTACTGCAGAAGAAAGAGGGTCTTGGTGAGCTACAAGGTTTACGCAATGGATGGCAAGGCCCCTCTATATCACACTTACTCTTCGCAGATGACAGTATCTTCTTTGCACGTAGTGATTCTCGGAGTGTTGATACGCTAAAAGAGGTCATTGGCACTTATTGTGGGGCTTCGGGGCAGAAAGTTAACCTGCAGAAGTCTTCTGTTTTCTTTGGTAAAAAGTGCCATGAGAGTATCAAGATCATGGTAAAGGATAAATTGGAGGTTTCTAATGAAGTCCTTCGTGATTGTTACCTAGGCATGCCTACAGAAATCGCTAGGGCAGCCACCGCCTCTTTTAAGTTCCTTGCCGAGAGGGTGTGGAGGAGTGTTACTAGTGTCTCGGGCCGGCCTTTGTCTAGGGCTGGAAAGGAGGTTTGGCTTAAAGCAGTGGTTCAAGCTATTCCGAATCATGTGATGAGTTGCTTCCAGGTTCCGGTCTCAACTTGTGAGAAAATGAGGTCCAGTATTGCGGATCATTGGTGGGGTTTTGAGGATGGTTGCAAGAAGATGCATTGGATGTCTTGGGAGTGGCTATCTTCCCCTAAATCTCTTGGTGGTCTTGGTTTCAGAGATTTTGTTCTCTTTAACCAAGCAATGTTGGGAAAGCAGTGTTGGAGGCTCATTTCTGAACCGACATCACTTTGTGCGCGGGTTCTTAAGGGTCGCTACTACCCCAATTCGGATGTGCTATCTGCTGTAAAACCAAGATCCTCTTCCTTTACCTGGCGATCGATCCTTTTTGGTCGTGAGCTGTTGCTGAGAGGTTTACGTTGGGGAGTAGGAAATGGTGACAGTATCAGGATTATGACGGACTCTTGGATCCCTGGTTTTCCGAAGGGTTCCTTTATACCTCTGTCACCGATCCCCAATTCTGCCAAGGTACGCTATCTTATGAACGATGCTGGTACTAGCTGGGAAGAGGTTACGGTGCGAGCTTTCTTCCATCAAGAGCTTGCTGATACCATTCTCCAGATTCCCATTAGTCGACGAGGTGGTGATGATTTTGTGTCTTGGCCACATGATAAGTTCGGCTTGTACACTGTCAGATCGGCATACAATTTGGCGAGAACTTCGTCTTTCTTTGGTCGTCGAGGTAATGCAGGGGTTGGTGCTGTTTCTGACAGAACTTCAGAGGAGAAAGATTGGAAGGCAATCTGGTCCATCAAGGCTCCTGGGAAGATGAAGGTTGTTCTTTGGCGCTTTATCCATGACTGCCTTCCCACTGGACATCAGCTGCAGCGTAGACATATCCCCGCTGAGGGCTGTTGTGTTTTTTGTGGCCAACTAGAGAGAGTGGAGCACCTTTTCTTGTTGTGCCCGTTTGCGAGATCGATTTGGGATGCAGTAAAGGAGTTTTTTCCCCTGCGGCTTGAAAGGAAAAAGCTTGTTCATTCCAAACAATGGGTTTTCGATTTTCTGAAGCGTGAGAGCAGCACTAATGCCACCGTCATGGCTGTTACTTGTTGGCATATATGGCAGGCTCGTAATGATGCCAGGAACAATGAAGCTGTCTTACACCCGTCGCGTGTGGCGTCCAAGGTTTTGGCTTATGTTGAGATGATTGTTTCCTACCTCTTCAAAGAGACTAAACTCAGGGATGCCCAAGTCTTGGCGACGCCACGTTGGAACCCACCTCCAACTGGGGTTATCTGTGTTAATGTTGATGCTGCACTCTTCCCAACAGAGCAAAGGATGGGTTGGGGTGCTGTTTTGCGTGATCACAATGGCCGTTTCATTCTTTGTGTCCGTGAAGGTTTGTCGGGGCTCCCTGTTCCGGAGCTGGCCGAAGCCATTGCTGCTCGCTGTGCTCTGATGGTGACTAAAGATCATGGAGTAGCAAGAATACAGCTGGTGTCTGACTGTAAGTCTCTGATCCAGCGCATTAATTCCTCGACGAAAGATCGATCCGTTGTAGGGACGGTGGTTGCTGATATCAAACTCTTGGCTCAGGACTTTGAGTCCTGCTCTTTTATATTTTCTAGTCGTAATACTAATGTGGTAGCACATAAATTGGCTCGCTGCGCCGAGTCCTCTATTTGTAGTATCTCTGTTGGTGTTGTCCCGGAGCTTATCCGGGAAGAACTTTGTAATGATGTTTTCTGATCAATAAAGCGCGATATTCTCAAAAAAAAACTCAAAACCAATAGTAAAGATTAACGTTAGGGATAAATTTAACGCCGGTTGAACGGATCGTATGGGCACCTAGAGGGGGGGGTGAATAGGTGCTACTCAAATTTTAGTTCTTTTTCAATTTAGGCTTGACACAAAGGTAAATTCTCTAGATATGCAACTAAGGTGAATTTACCTATATGTCAACTAGCAAGCTAAACAAGATACAATATATAAAGGCAATAAAGGATAGAGGTAACCGAGAGTGGAGCACGCGGAGACACGGATGTAATTCCCGTAGTTCCTTCCTTTTTAGGGGAAGTACGTCTACGTTGGAGGGGTGTGGTTGCCACAAAGGCCTAACCAACGCCACAAAGGCTCACCCTATTCTCCGGTGCAAGCTTCCGCCACAAAGGCCTAGCTCACTTTCCACTAAGGGATTCCTCAAGGCGGAACCGGCCTTTACAATCTTGGGGCACGCATCCACAACCGAATTGGAGGCTCCCAAGCACAACACAATACTGTCAAACAACAAGTAGCAATATATCAAATACACAAACAAGGTCTTGGGACACAAGGGAACCCAAGACACAAGGGCCCTCAAGCAAATGAGAGGGGAAATCAAATCGCTTCGGTGAGGATGTAGATGATGGTCTTCTCCTTCGATTCTCCAAAGATCAAGAGCTTTGGTGGGTTGAGGGAGGAGATCTAGTTGATTTGAGAGCTCAACAATGGTGGTCTTCTTCTATTTTCACGAGCTGCCCATTGGAGAAGAAGGTGGAGGGTATTTATACCCCCCACAAAATTTGACCGTTGCCAGCCAGGAAGTCCGGCTATAGCCGGAGATAAGTCCGGCTAAAGCCGGCCACACCGGCTAAAGCCGGCCTCACACCGGCTATAGCCGGCCTGAAATATCCGGCCTAGCCGGAAATAGCCGGACAAAAAGCCGGTTGAGTCCAGAGACGCATTGCCCTTTCTGGAATCGGGCAGTCCGGCTATAGCCGGTCTGGGGACCGGCTAAAGCCGGCCTTCCTGGCCCAACTTTATATGAAACTTCTCCCAGAGCCTATTTTCACCATTTCCTCAATAATTTCCTTTGGGCAATATTAATTATCAAGTATAATATAGGAAACCCAATATCTTGTGCAAGAACATAATAAAATCCTGCAAAGCATAATCACACATTAATAGATAATGTATTGTTAACAAACGCCAAAATCAATTAGGCGGGAAATGCTCTTTCAATCTCCCCCTTTTTGGTGTTTGATGACAATACATAATTTTGCATGTTTCAAATGATATAAAATATAGACGGAGCTCCCCCTTGCTATGTGCCTTATTTTAAATTTGTATTTGAATACAAAGACACATCAACACTAAGAACTCCCCCTAGATTTTATAATGTGATCCATGTGTGCACAAGATATATATCATAATTCAATAGCACATAATCCACAAACATATAATATGACAAGATATAGCAAGTAGGATTAATAACGATAAACATAAGGTCTACTACATAAGATAATAGCACATAGTTCAACACATAGTAGTAGGTAGATGATAAGTTCAACCATGGGACACAAGCGAGCAAGCCCTCGATATAAGAGCTTGTGACCCAACCAAATTCAAATGGAAAACATCAAATCCAAATGGAAACACATGCAAATGGGACTTTCTCCCCCTTTGGCATCAAGACGCCAAAAAGGGAGACCACAACACGAGATCACTCATCAACATCATCAAAGTCCTCATCATCCTCATCATCTTCTTGGTCATCATCTTCTTCCTCTTCATCATCATCGTCATCTCCTTCTTCCTCTTCTTCATCAATGGCTTCCTTGCCCTTGGAGGTGACTTCGGCTAACTCCTTCCAATCAAAAGTTGATCCTTCATTCCACTTGCCAAAAGAAAAAGTGTCCTCAGATAGATCTTGCTCTTGGGACTCTTCTTCATTGCTAGCTCCTTTGCCCTTCTCCACAGCCCTCAAACGAGCATCCAACTCTCTTTGCTTCTTGGAAATGTGCTTGCGGTCCACATAGTCCTTGTATTGAGTGTGACGCACATCATTGTTCATGCAAAACAAAGCCCTTTGCCACCACTTGAGCTTCTTCATCTCTTGAGCCATTCCACCACTTGGTGGATCCACATTCTTCCTCCTAGAACCGGTAGCATAGATGTTGCCACCCAACACATCACTCGAAGAGGGATAAGCACTTGAGGTGCTAGACACCAAATGAGCAGTCTTCTTGTAGAGCTTGTTGGGCTTGTGCACTTCCAACTCTTCATCAAGCAAATCTTCCTCAATCTCAAAGTCTCCTTCAATGCCTCTGTCAATGATGAGCCTCATGATGAATGGAGCATAAGGAGGGATCTTCCTATCAAGCATAGAAATCTTCATCTCCATGAAGATGAAGTACATCACATCGAGCTCCATCCCTTCACAATCTCTTCCGGCCTCGAAGACAAGACGGGCATGGTGGAGCAAATGCACAAGACCACCTCTGATAGAATCATTGTTGCCCCCACTTGGAGCAATGTTGGCACGGAATATCCGAAGCAGAATATCATAGAGGGGAAGGAGATTTGCAGTCTCTCCCGCTTTGCCCCCTGGCCCATACAAGCACTGGATCTTCCCCTTGTTGTACTCTGTGGTGTCAAGATGCAAGCGGGCACCTCTAGGTCGATGAATGCCATCAAACCTATAGCCCAAAAGCTTCCCAAAGCGAGATATGGTAGAGCTCTTCCTCACTTCACCTGACATCCAAGTGAAACCAACCTCATCCCGAGTATCAAACTCCAATGTGGCAAAGAACTGCTGAATCAGACGAGGATTGTAGTCTTGCTTGAATACCATCAACTTGTGCAACCCAAGTTTCTCGGTGACCCAAAGAGCATCGGCAAAGTACTCATCCCTGGACAACGATGCAATGTTGGTGAACTTCATGGGACAAACCTTCGTGCTCATGGTCTCATAAATCTGCTCAAAGATCCTCTGATGCTCTGACCGGTAGAAGGAGCCACTGACAATGTCCCTAGGCATGGAGTAGAACTTCTGTGCACGAAACTCCCGGTACTCTTGCTTGGATAGCTTCTTGAGATCATTTACGTTTGCAAACAGCGACTTCTTCTTCCGTTCTTCCAACCGCTTCTTCTTCATAGCAGCTGTGATACGAGCATCTTGATGCTCTTGACGGCGGGCAAGCGAGGGATCAACATAGCGTGACCGCTTGGGTCGAGAACCACCTGCATACAGCACATATGTAGAAAGCATATAGGATAAGCATGCATGCCAGAAGAACAACGACAATAGCCCAGAACGAAAACATGGAGCAAGGTGGTGATCTACACCGGCTATTTCCGGCCTGGCACCGGCTTTAGCCGGCCTGACACCGGCTATAGCCGGACCAGATGAACTGCGCGAAGAAATCATGGGTTGGCCACCACACTACTCCACTGCTTTCGATCTACACTAAACCCAGCAAGGCAAATGAGCCAAAAACTCCCAATGTACCAAGAACTACCCAAGAATCGCTAACCCTAACCCTAGAAAGCACCTAGGGAGAGAGAGAGAGGGGGGATGGGTACCCTGGTCCATGAGAGAGGCGCCGGAGAGGAGTGGCCGGGCGGAGAAGGGGGCTCCGGCGACCGGAGCGACGAAGAACGGCGGCGGCGGGCTAGGGAGTGGAGGCGGCTGGAGAATAGAGAGTGTGGGGGGAAATGAGGTAACCCCTCACCCCACAGCCCTAAGGAGAAAAAGCCGTTCCCCACGCAGGGGCCGGCTTTAGCCGGTGTAGGGACCGGCTATAGCCGCCCCACCGGCTATTTCCGGACAAAGTCCGGCAATAGCCGGCCTAGATCGCCAGAAAACAGAAAAACTGGAATATGAACTTCTAGACATGCAAGAGAGAGATGCTTTGGCTTTAGATAAGTGGGCTTAGGACAGAAAACATGCATGGAGTGGTTCTCGGCACTTGGCATTGCAAAACACAAGAAATCTTTGGAAAAACCAATGCTAGTGCCTTCCCATTTCAAGGATAGGGATAATGACAAAAAAGCTCAATAAAACTCAAATCGGATTTGCAAAGAATCAACTCTTCGAAAAGAAGAGGTCGGTGGCCGAGGCCACCATGTATGAGTGTTATGGCATTGGACCGCGAAGATATATCTTGGGTCCATAACCAATACTCGTCATTGAAACTCATATATCACACAAATGATAGAAAGAGAACAATTTTATCACTATTGGCATTATGGGGGGAGGGATAGCCCAATTAATTAGGACCGCACTCCCCTATCTCCATGCCCACACCTAAACCAAACAAGTATTGAAGAATAGGTGTATTTACAAGATGCTCAAGCCACACTCCTTGAATCAATGATATTTAGCTCATTCCTCAAATATCCAAATCTTGCTTCATCAAGGGGCTTCGTGAATATGTCGGCAAGTTGATCCTTGGTGCTTACATATGCAAGCTCAATATCACCACGGGCAACATGATCTCTAATAAAATGATTCCGGATCTCAATATGCTTGGTTCTTGAATGTTGCACCGGATTATAGGCTATCTTGATAGCACTCTCATTGTCACATAAAAGAGGCACTTTGTCACAATTGACACCATATTCCTTTAAAGTTTGCCTCATCCATAACAATTGAGTGCATCCACTTGCGGCGGCAATATATTCGGCTTCGGCGGTGGAGAGAGATATACAATTTTGCTTCTTAGAAGACCAACACACCAAAGACCTACCAAGAAATTGGCAAGCTCCGGAGGTTGATTTCCTATCATCCTTGTCACCGGCCCAATCCGAATCCGTGAAGCCACAAAGAGAGAAATCCGAGCCTTTGGGATACCAAAGCCCATAAGTTGGGGTATGAACCAAATATCGAAAGATTCTCTTAACCGCCATAAGGTGGCTTTCTTTAGGAGCGGCTTGATACCTTGCACATACACCTATACTCAACACAATATCGGGTCTAGATGCGCAAAGGTAAAGCAAAGAACCGATCATAGAACGGTATACCTTTTGATCCACATCTTTACCATTGGGATCAAGTTCAAGATGACATTTTGTGGCCATTGGTGTGGAGGCCCCATTTAGTTCCTTCATCTTGAACCTCTTGAGCATGTCTTGGACATATTTGGCTTGATAAATGAAGGTCCCTTCTTTCAATTGCTTGATTTCAAAACCAAGAAAGAACTTCATTTCGCCCATCATAGACATCTCGAACCTATCGGTCATAAGCTTTGAAAATTCATCATTAAAAGCTTTGTTAGTAGAGCCAAAGATAATATCATCAACATATAGTTGGCATACGAAAAGCTCCCCATTGACCCTCTTAGTAAAAAGAGTAGGATCGATTTGCCCAACTTCAAACCCACGGTCTACCAATAACTCCCTAAGGTGCTCATACCACGCACGTGGGGCTTGTTTAAGGCCATAGAGTGCCTTATGGAGTTTGTAGACATGGTTAGGAAAGTTGAGATCCTCAAACCCCGGGGGTTGCTTAACATACACTTCCTCTTTCAATGGACCATTAAGAAATGCACTCTTAACATCCATTTGTTGCAACTTAAAATTATGATGAGTGGCATATGCAGGAAGGATACGGATGGACTCAAGACGAGCCACGGGAGCATAAGTCTCTCCAAAGTCAATGCCTTCAACTTGAGAGAAACCTTGAGCAACCAATCTTGCCTTGTTCCTCACAACAATTCCATGCTCATCTTGCTTGTTCTTGAATATCCACTTTGTGCCAATCACATTGCGGCACTCCTTTGGCTTCTCTACTAACACCCATACATTATTGCGCTTGAAGTTGTTGAGTTCTTCATGCATAGCATCCAACCAATCCGGATCTTCAAGTGCTTCAAATACTTTCTTGGGTTCAACCATCGAGATATAAGCATGATGAGAGCTAAATTGTGCCAATTGACGCCGAGTTGACACTTTGCTTCTTAAATCTCCAATAACCCTCTCAAGGGTATGACCTTTAAGTTCCAAATCCCTTTCAACTCTTTTCTTGTGACGGGCTTCGATCTCCTCATTTGACCTTGGAGGAGTCACTTGATCATCTTGATCATTTTGGTCCCCGTCTTGACCATCAAATTGACCTTGATCATCATTATCTTCATGAGTAGGTTGATCTTGGTCTTGTGAAGAATTGGGGGCGGTTGAAATAACCGGAGAGGATGGATGTGCCCCTTCTTCTTCATGAAGGTCCTTGTCTTGTTCTTCGGTTGGTGCGTTAGTTGCTTCCTTGGGAGAGGCTTGTTGAGCTTGTGAAGATGAAGGCTCCACTTGAGTAGAGCATAGTCCTTCCCGGTCAGCCACAAGGTGTCCCTCAATGGGGCGGAAAAATCCCACGCCCATTCTTCCTATGGCTTCTCGAGGTATTTCATCATCTACATCACAAGAAACAACATCTCGCCCCCTTTGGGAGCCATCATTCTCTTCGAATACCACACTACAAGATTCTTCAACACGCCCGGTGGACTTGTTGAAGACTCTATAAGTGTGGGATTCGGCACCATAACCAACAAAAATACCTTCTATTGCTTTTGGATCAAATTTACCTAAACGAACTCCTTTTCTTTGAAAGAAACACTTACACCCGAAAACCCGGTAGTAGGAGATGTTGGGCTTGCTTCCGGTGAGTATTTCATATGGAGTCTTGTTTAGGCCTTTGCGGAGGAAGAGCCGGTTTGAAGAGTGACAAGCCGTAGAGATAGCTTCGGCCCAAAAGTTGTATGGAGACTTAAACTCTGCCAACATGGACCTAGCCATATCCATAAGAGTCCGGTTCTTCCTTTCGGCTACACCATTTTGTTGAGGGGTGTATGCAGCGGAATATTGATGACGAATTCCCTCATCACTAAGAAATCCATTTAAGGTGTAGTTCTTGAACTCCGAGCCATTGTCACTTCTAATTGCCAAAATAGTTTGCCCATGTTGACGTTCAACTTCCTTGGCAAAGTCGATGACGGTTTGTTGAGTCTCACTCTTATGCTTGAAGAAGTAGACCCAAGTATATCTTGAATAGTCATCAACAATCACCAAACAATATTTCTTCCCACCAAGACTTGCATGAGAGGGAGGACCAAAGAGATCCACATGAAGGAGCTCCAAGATCCTCTTGGAAGAAATGATAGTCTTGCTTGGGTGGGGAGAATCATGCATTTTTCCTAGAACGCAAGCCCTGCAAACACGATCTTTGGCAAAAGAAACATTCTCTTTTAGTCCGAGTATGTGGCCACCCTTGTGAAGGCTTTGCAAAGTTCTCATATTGACATGGGCTAGTCGGCAATGCCAAAGCCAACCCACATCGGCCTTTCCAAATAAACACATTGCACTTGTAGTGGTTTTCCCGGAAAAGTCCACCACATACAAGTTATTTTCAATGTGTCCAACGAAAGCGACCTTTAGAGACTTGCTCCACAAGAGTACCACAATGTCATTATCAATGAAGACGGCAAAGCCCATCTTACCAAGTGCACGAACTGAAAGTAAATTGTAACCAAGGGTCTCAACAAGCATGACGTCCACAAGGGAAATATCCGGTGCGACCACCACCTTGCCAAGACCCAATACCTCGGATTGTGACATGTCTCCATAAGTGACGGTTATGTGGTTGTCATTTGGTCTCATCTCCGTCATAATCTCCTTGCTTCCGGTCATATGACTTGTGCATCCACTATCAAGCACCCATTTTGATCCACCAGAAGCATAGTCCTACAAGAGATCATTGCATGGTTTTAGGTCCCCATTTTTCAATGGGTCCTCTTTTGTTAGCAACAAGGGTCTTTGGAACCCAAATAGACCAAGAAACATAACCATCATTTGGACCAACATATTTTGCATAAACATCACCATAATAATCACGAAATAAAACATAGTGAGGGTTAGCAATTCCCGCATGATCATCATGAGTGGCTTTGCCACCCACAATAGGATCCTTCTTTGCTTGAGCGGGCTTGGCCTTCTTTTTCTTGTTGTTCTTCTTCTTCTTCTTTGAGACATAGCCTGCAGATCAGGCGAGGCTAGGTTAGTTAAGAGAAGGGAAAGAACGGGTCAGAGACAGAGGATAAAATAGAAGAGGTGGAGGAGGAGACTTATAGGTCGACGGCGGCTCACCGGCGGCGGGTCGTTGTCGGGCAGGCCGCAACAGAAGTGTGGTGGGGATGGGTCGTTGCGACTGGAGGACTGCGGGAAGAAGGATTCGAGGAAGGAGGAGCCCCGTTTAGGCGTTCAAAGGGGGCAGGACGGGCCACCGGCAGCGGGGAAGAGGGCTACCGTGGCGGCAAGGTTGTGATGGGGGAGACGGCGATGGAACGCCGATGGCTTCGGCGCGCGAGAGGCAGAGGAGCTTGGGGTAGGGGGCAGGATGAGGTGTCGATGGTGACGTCTGAACTACGGTCGTCGGCACAGCGGTGGTGGTGTATAAGAGTGGCGCTACACCGAGAGATATCTGAGTCGCCCTGGTGACGTTGTTTCTCTGGTGGCTGGCATCGGAGCTATAGGTGGAGCGGCAACGCAACCCTAGCTCCGCCGTCTCTACAGAAGGGCTCACTGAGAGAGGGTGGAAGAAAGGGTTGGGGGCTCGGGGCAAAGGGCAAGGGCGTCTCTGCGGTGGCACCAAGCCGTAAATATCTGGTCTTGTAAGGATAAAATCGAAAATCAAATGTTATATGTCAAGTGGGTGGCTTCTGAAGGAAATATGCCCTAGAGGCAATAATAATATTGTTATTATCATATTTCTTGTTCATGATAATGTTTATACTCCATGCTATAATTGTATTAAGCGGAAACATTAATACTTGTGTGGTTTATGAACAACACCGTGTCCCTAGTACGCCTCTATGGACTAGCTCATTGATTAATGATGGTTAAGGTTTCCTAACCATAGACATGAGTTGTCAATTAATAATGAGATCATATCATTAGGAGAATGATATGATGGACAGACCCAAATAAAGCAGAGCAATTAGATCGTGTCATCGTGTTCATCTTTGCGAAGCTTTTTCTATGTCATGTATTGTATTCCTTAGACCATGAGATAATACAACTCCCTAGTATCAGAAGAAAGCTTTGAAGTCATCAAACGTCATCCTATGTGAGGGTGATAATAAAGGTGTCTCTCAGGTGATCGGAAAGTACTTGTTGGGTTGTATGTATCGAGATGGAATTTGTTCCTCCCAAGTCGGAGAGATATACTTCGGGCCCACTCGGTAATCGATATCAACACCGCTTGCAAGCATGTGGTTAAGGAGTTAATCACAAAGTGATATCGGATTACGGAACGAGTAAAGTACTTGCTATGAACGAGATTGAACTAGGTATGGCGATACCGACGATCAAATCTCGGGTGAGTAAAATATCGTGTGACGAAGGGAATACATATACGGGATTAATTGAATCCTGACATCGTGGTTCATTCGATATGATCATCGATGAATATGTGGGAGTCAATATGGGTTTCCAGATCCCGCTGTTGATTATTGATAGAAGATCATGTCTACATATTCTCGAACCCGTAGGGTCACACACTTAACGTGTATCGATGCTAGGATAGAATGGATAATTGGTTTATGAGTTTTAGTTCGGAGTCTCGGATAAGATCCAGGACGTCACGAGAGGTTCCGGAATGGTCCGGAGAATAAGATTCATATAAAGGAAAGCAGTTTTTTGGATTCCGGAAAGGTTTCGGAGTTTATCGGTATTGTACCGGAAGGTTCTAGAAGGTTCCGGAGTGGGACCAACGTGGGCCCACTTGACAGAGGCCTGCGTGGGCCTAAGGGGAAGTGCCCTGGCCGCCCTGGGCCAGGCGCACAAGGCCCCTAAGGCCCAGCCGGCCAGCCCAAGGGGAAACCCTAAGGGAGTCTTCAAAGAAGGAAAGGGGAAAACTTGCCCCCCACTCTTCCTACTCCAAGTCGGCGCCCTAGGGTTTAGGGAGAGGCCAAGCTGGCCGGCCACCCCTCTATATATAGGGGGCAAGGGCGCAGCCCTCTCTACCCCTTAACCCAAACCCTAGCCGCCAACTGCTGCCCTCCCTCTCTCTCTCTCGCGACTGCGTGTAGGCGAAGCCCTGCCGCAGAAACTCTCCACCATAAGCACCACGCCGTCGTGCTGCTGATCCAATCTATCTCTCCACCATACTTGCTGGACCAAGGAAGGAGGAGACGTCGCTGCACCGCACGTGTGCAACTCTCGGAGGCGCCGCCACTTGCGGCGTAGGATCGGATCGGATCGCGAGGAGGAGACGGCGAGTACGACTACGTCAACCACGTTCTATTGAACGTTTCCGCTGTGCGAATCTTCAAGGGTATGAAGATCTCATCTACCTCTCTCGTTGATTACATCTCCTAGATTAGATCTTGGCTTTCTTGTTCGCATCCGTAGGAAATTTTTTGATTTACTATGCTGCGAAACCCTTCAGTGGTATCAGAGCCAGATCTATGCGTAGATGTGTTTCACGAGTAGAACGCAACATGCTTGTTGCGGGCGTTGATGTTTTCTGTTGCAAACCTCTTGTTGTGTATTTCTTATGGCGCGGTATAGTGAGATCGAAGCGGTCCAGGCCAACTTTACGCGACCGCGTTCGCGAGACCGGCTCCGCACTTGACGTGTGGCTTGTTCCACACATGCGGCTGGTGGATGCCAGTTTCTCTCACTATAGTAGTCATGGGACTTACATCGGATGTTAGCAACCATAATATCACCGTTGTGGCTTTCCGTAGGTAAGAATCGTTCTTAGCCTGTTACTCCCATAAGCCACGTAAAACTTGCAACAACAAAGTAGAGGCGTCTAACTTGTTTTTGCAGGGAGTGTTTTGTGATATGGTATGGCCCAAGACATGATGAGTATGAATTGAGTTGTATGCAATGATCATGTTTTGTAATCTTTCACGACTTGCATGTCGATGAGTTCACAACCGGCAGGAGCCATATGGTTGTCTTTATAATTGTGTATGACCTGCGTGTCAACTTCTTATACGCCATGTAATAGCTTTACTTTATCGCTAAGTAGTTAGCAATAGTTGTAGTTGCTATTCGTGGTGGAGGCAATCATGGTGGAGTGATGGAGATCATGCCGGCGCGCACAAGATGGAGATCATGGCGCGGAGATTGGCTATACCATGTCACATAAAATTATATGCATGTGATGTTTATCATTTTATGTATCTTATTATGCTTAGATCGCGACGGTAGCATTATAAGATGATTCCTCACTTAAAGATCAAGATAAAATTGTGTTCTCCCCATGTATGCGCCATTGCGAAAGTTCGTCGTTTTCAAGCACCTCGTGATGATCGGGTGCTATAAACTCTACGTTCACATACAACGGGTGCAAGCCAGTTTTGCACACGCGGAAATACTTGGGTTTGACTTGACGAGCCTAGCATGTACAGACATGACCTCGGAACACATGGACCGAAAGGTCAAGCATGAGTCATATGGATGATATGATCAACACGTTGATGTTCACCATTAAAGCTACATCATTCACGTGATGATCGGTCTCGGTGTAGTGAATTTGGATCATGCTTCACTAAACAACTTTGAGGAATGTTGAATTTAGTGGGAGTTCATTAATAATTTGATTAACTTGAACTAATTATCATGAACTAAATCTTAGTGTATTTGCATAAGTCGTTGTAGTCTTTGGCAACCGTTTTCCACCAACACTTAGTTTTAATTGAGTTAAAAGAACTATAGAATTCTGGATAGTCACTTTTTGGTCTAGTGCCGTTTAATGTCAAGACTAAAGATTAAGTCCTATTGCAAACTTTAGCAAACCTTGCTTGCTCCATACGATTTAATAAATTGTATTAATCTAAGAGCAACGATTCAAGTTTAGTATCTAAAGATCATATGTTTGCCTTCATGATAAATTGATCTTCAAAATTGTTTGAGAATCAAAGTGATCATCGAGCTGAAAGAATTGTTTCAGAAACAAATAAGAAGTGAAAGATATTTGATATCTAAGACTTTGATTGTTTGCAAAATGATGAAGTATAATTTAGTAAAAGAACATATGCTCATATTGTATGACTATATGCGAAGATTGAAGATGCTAGGCGTCCCGATCACCCAAAAGTTTGGGAACTAATATTATACTTGCATTCATCCTTATAAGCTATTTTAGTTTCATCATGAAAGTTGTCATGATAAGATGAATGAAAGGGTATGTTTTTGCTATACCAAAGATACTAAAAATAGAATCTGGAAGAATACCAATCATATGATGATGGTGATCCACCTCAATGTGCAAAATCCAGGGCTATTAGTATTTGACTAACATCCTTTGGACCATGTGTCAAATGATTGACGCCACTATTGATGTCGATAGATTCTTCTAAAAGAGAGGAAATGCTAAATAGGATCTGCAAAATTATTTGGTAGAAAAAGGAAAAGACTGGAATTGTCCAGCTCAGGTATATAAATGATATACATGTTATAGATGAATTCTTTTGCTCGTTAACAATGTAATTCTTGGGTATTCGATACTGATTTGTTGGTATGAAATGTCATACAAAGCAACACAATACAAGAAGTACAATGGCCTAAGTAACTAGTAAAAGAATATGGTAATGATGCATGTCGAGATACAAATAAAAGTGTTATTGTGCTTCTCGTCGACATCAAAGCTAGACTTCAAGATATTTCATGAACTTAATAATTGTTATTTTGTTCTGGTATTATGAGAGCAATGGTTGTTCAAATTATTACCGTCTTCCATAATCGATGGATAGATTATTATCTTGTTGGTGAAATAGACATTTATAACACTGATGCTAAAAGTCGCAAGACAAAATGAATTTCACTTATATATGACACCGCCGTTTAAGTCATATTGGAAACAAAACATGAAAGAAATTCTATATTGATAGATTTTCGAGTCATTTGATTTTGAATTGATTGACGCTTGTGATACTTTTCCTAAAGATGATTAAACTCCGTTCGTGGGCCATAGAAAGAACAAGCGACTAACTACATGGAGATCGTACATGTTGATGTATGTAGTTCGTGTGTGAAGTCGAGAGTGGTGTATTTTCTATTTCATCAATGACTCGAATAGATGTACGGTATATCTACTTGATGAGATAGAAGTATGAAATTGTTCAATTTATGAAGTGAAAATTGTTGTAACAAGAATATTCATGTTGTATGATTAGATCATAAAGAAGAATATTTGAGTTACAAGTTTAGCAAACATCTAAGAGTTAGAGGAATTGTTCCACAAACTTGCATCGTGATAAACACCATAGGAGTATGGAGTTTTCAATGGATGTAATCAAACCTTGTTTGACATGGTTAGATCAAAATAAACTACCAATATAATTTGTGGATTATGCTTTAGAGACTACCGCTTTTCACTGAATAGAGTGCCATCATAATCTGCCAAAATGACACCATACAAGTTATAGTTGTCTTTTCTTGAATTTTGGTATGCAAGGCATATGTGTAAAATGTTTACAACCAAAATTGGATTAGTAAGTCTTTGTAGGTTATCCCAAAGAATGTCGATGGGTGTTTCTTCTGCCATAAACCCAATTAAAGGTGATTGTCACTTAAAGAAGTGAACTTCTTATGAAGGAGTTTTTCGCGAAAGGTTTAAGTGGGAGGAAGATAGAACTTGATGAGGTTATTGAATCTGAGCAAGTTGATCGGAGTAGCGCAGCACCAGAATATGTTCTGGAAGCGGCAACTGCATTCATAGCTCACGCGTCTACAATATGTTGTAGTCACGGCATCGAAGTTCCTATTTAACCAAGTTGGTCGTAATCAAATAGCAAGATTTGAGGACGAGATATTATTAGATAATAGTAATCAACAATATACAAAGAAGCGGTGATGGGCCCTGACTTCGTCATATGAATTATTCTAGCAACAATTACATATAGAGATATGTTAGTTGAATAAACGAAACAACGTTCCTCTACCGGAATGCACACCAAGGACGTGTACCTGACACGACCCAATGGGTTTTGTTAATTCAAAGGTTGCTAGATATGTATGCAAACTTCTATGGTAGAAGTAAGCATAGCGAAGTTGGAATCTTCAATGATGAAAATGTTAAAGTGTTAATTTCATCAAGATATTTGAAGATGCTTGTATTACAAGAAAGTAAGTGGGAGCGCTAAGACATATTTCTAATGCTTTATGTAGGTGACATATCGTTTATTGGAAATAATGTGTTTTTCTTGATATTGTTAAGTTTTCATTAAAATTAGTTTTTGATGAAAGACTTAGGTAAAACCAGAATATTAAGCATCAATGTCTATGCAGATAGATTGAGGCACTAATATAGTTTTGCCAGAGTACATAGATGAAGTATTGAATTTGTTCAATATGGAAACAATAAGAACGGTTCTTGTTGCATGGAAGAGGTTGGAGCAAGAATCAATTGTTTTGACACTTGATGAGTGAAACCACAAGAATGATTTTATCAATCTTGTATACCATGATATGTAGATCCAGATGTGTCCAATGCTCTAACGGTTATAGCATTCATATGATGATCGCTAGACAATAGTAAAGATATTCTTATGCACTTTCGAAGAAGTAAGAATATGTTCTGTATGCAGAAGTGACAAATGGTTCATTGCAATGAGTTACATTGGCTTTGTCACACATACAAGTAAAATTTTATCTCAATTTTTAAGCTATTTGTTTTGAGTTAGAAGGTGGCACAATAAGATGGAAGAAAGTTCCATGATGACTTGGATGAGTTCCAATGTTAATATTGTGGCGGATACTGCAACGAGGGCTAAGTATATAATTGCTTTAGAAGCGGCATTAAAAATGCAAAGTAGATAGTGATAATCCAACTTATTTATGGCACTGTCGTCTAGGTCATATTGGCATAAAACGCATAAAGAAACTCCATTCTGATGGACTTTTGGAGTCTCTTGATTTTGAATCATTTGACACATGCAAGCCATGCCTCATGGGCAAGATGATCAAAAACCCGTTCTCCGAAATAATGGAGTGAGCAACGGGCTTATTGGAAATCATACATACCGATGTGTGCGGACCAATGAGTATTTCGACGCACGGTGGATATCGCTATTTTTCTAAGTGTGCTAGTACTATGTAGTTCTATTGTATGACAATAGTGACAACATAGTCTCGGCCAAGATACAAAGGTCTCACCAGAAGACCAAGTTTTTACAATGCCATCTCATGTCAAGATGAGTAATGCGTGATGACGCAAAAGATATGCAAATACAAACGGACCTGAAAGTGTCAGACCCGTAGATAAGGTTTACCACGTGCAACGCGTATGAGTAACACCGGAATGCCATAGGTGTTGAATGCGCAAGTATTAACTAGATTATTGACTCTAGTGCAAGTGGGAGACTGAAGGAAATATGCCCTAGAGGCAATAATAATATTGTTATTATCATATTTCTTATTCATGATAATGTTTATACTCCATGCTATAATTGTATTAAGCGGAAACATTAATACTTGTGTGGTTTATGAACAACACCGTGTCCCTAGTACGCCTCTATGGACTAGCTCATTGATTAATGATGGTTAAGGTTTCCTAACCATAGACATGAGTTGTCAATTAATAATGAGATCATATCATTAGGAGAATGATATGATGGACAGACCCAAATAAAGCAGAGCAATTAGATCGTGTCATCGTGTTCATCTTTGCGAAGCTTTTTCTATGTCATGTATTGTATTCCTTAGACCATGAGATAATACAACTCCCTAGTATCAGAAGAAAGCTTTGAAGTCATCAAACGTCATCCTATGTGAGGGTGATAATAAAGGTGTCTCTCAGGTGATCGGAAAGTACTTGTTGGGTTGTATGTATCGAGATGGAATTTGTTCCTCCCAAGTCGGAGAGATATACTTCGGGCCCACTCGGTAATCGATATCAACACCGCTTGCAAGCATGTGGTTAAGGAGTTAATCACAAAGTGATATCGGATTACGGAACGAGTAAAGTACTTGCTGTGAACGAGATTGAACTAGGTATGACGATACCGACGATCAAATCTCGGGCGAGTAAAATATCGTGTGACGAAGGGAATACCTATACGGGATTAATTGAATCCTGACATCGTGGTTCATTCGATATGATCATCGATGAATATGTGGGAGTCAATATGGGTTTCCAGATCCCGATGTTGATTATTGATAGAAGATCATGTCTACATATTCTCGAACCCGTAGGGTCACACACTTAACGTGTATCGATGCTAGGATAGAATGGATAATTGGTTTATGAGTTTTAGTTCGGAGTCTCGGATAAGATCCAGGACGTCACGAGAGGTTCCGGAATGGTCCGGAGAATAAGATTCATATAAAGGAAAGCAGTTTTTTGGATTCCGGAAAGGTTTCGGAGTTTATCGGTATTGTACCGGAAGGTTCTAGAAGGTTCCGGAGTGGGACCAACGTGGGCCCACTTGACGGAGGCCTGCGTGGGCCTAAGGGGAAGTGCCCTGGCCGCCCTGGGCCAGGCGCACAAGGCCCCTAAGGCCCAGCCGGCCAGCCCAAGGGGAAACCCTAAGGGAGTCTTCAAAGAAGGAAAGGGGAAAACTTGCCCCCCACTCTTCCTACTCCAAGTCGGCGCCCTAGGGTTTAGGGAGAGGCCAAGCTGGCCGGCCACCCCTCTATATATAGGAGGCAAGGGCGCAGCCCTCTCTACCCCTTAACCCAAACCCTAGCCGCCAACTGCTGCCCTCCCTCTCTCTCTCTCGCGACTGCGTGTAGGCGAAGCCCTGCCGCAGAAACTCTCCACCATAAGCACCACGCCGTCGTGCTGCTGATCCAATCTATCTCTCCACCATACTTGCTGGACCAAGGAAGGAGGAGACGTCGCTGCACCGCACGTGTGCAACTCTCGGAGGCGCCGCCACTTGCGGCGTAGGATCGGATCGGATCGCGAGGAGGAGACGACGAGTACGACTACGTCAACCACGTTCTATTGAACGTTTCCGCTGTGCGAATCTTCAAGGGTATGAAGATCTCATCTACCTCTCTCGTTGATTACATCTCCTAGATTAGATCTTGGCTTTCTTGTTCGCATCCGTAGGAAATTTTTTGATTTACTATGCTGCGAAACCCTTCAGCTTCACCACCAACTCAAAACCAATAGTAAAGATTAACGTTAGGGATAAATTTAACGCCGGTTGAACGGATCGTATGGGCACCTAGAGGGGGGGGGGTGAATAGGTGCTACTCAAATTTTAGTTCTTTTTCAATTTAGGCTTGACACAAAGGTAAATTCTCTAGATATGCAACTAAGGTGAATTTACCTATATGTCAACTAGCAAGCTAAACAAGGTACAATATATAAAGGCAATAAAGGATAGAGGTAACCGAGAGTGGAGCACGCGGAGACACGGATGTAATTCCCGTAGTTCCTTCCTTTTTAGGGGAAGTACGTCTACGTTGGAGGGGTGTGGTTGCCACAAAGGCCTAACCAACGCCACAAAGGCTCACCCTATTCTCCGGTGCAAGCTTCCGCCACAAAGGCCTAGCTCACTTTCCACTAAGGGATTCCTCAAGGCGGAACCGGCCTTTACAATCTTGGGGCACGCATCCACAACCGAATTGGAGGCTCCCAAGCACAACACAATACTGTCAAACAACAAGTAGCAATATATCAAATACACAAACAAGGTCTTGGGACACAAGGGAACCCAAGACACAAGGGCCCTCAAGCAAATGAGAGGGGAAATCAAATCGCTTCGGTGAGGATGTAGATGATGGTCTTCTCCTTCGATTCTCCAAAGATCAAGAGCTTTGGTGGGTTGAGGGAGGAGATCTAGTTGATTTGAGAGCTCAACAATGGTGGTCTTCTTCTATTTTCACGAGCTGCCCATTGGAGAAGAAGGTGGAGGGTATTTATACCCCCCACAAAATCTGACCGTTGCCAGCCAGGAAGTCCGGCTATAGCCGGAGATAAGTCCGGCTAAAGCCGGCCACACCGGCTAAAGCCGGCCTCACACCGGCTATAGCCGGCCTGAAATATCCGGCCTAGCCGGAAATAGCCGGACAAAAAGCCGGTTGAGTCCAGAGACGCATTGCCCTTTCTGGAATCGGGCAGTCCGGCTATAGCCGGTCTGGGGACCGGCTAAAGCCGGCCTTCCTGGCCCAACTTTATATGAAACTTCTCCCAGAGCCTATTTTCACCATTTCCTCAATAATTTCCTTTGGGCAATATTAATTATCAAGTATAATATAGGAAACCCAATATCTTGTGCAAGAACATAATAAAATCCTGCAAAGCATAATCACACATTAATAGATAATGTATTGTTAACAAACGCCAAAATCAATTAGGCGGGAAATGCTCTTTCACCGGTGCGCCTGCAATAGCTCTTATGGGGCTAGCAACTTCCCTCAGGGGTGGGCCAGGAAAATAGTGGTGGCACACCACCTAGTTGGTGCGTCAGCATTATTTTTATAGATTTCTCTAAGAAAAGCTGCTGGGCCCACCTAACTAATGCCGGCGCACCACCTAGCTAGTGCTCCAACAGTTTTGAAAAAATTAAAAGAAAATAATAATAATTTCAGATTTTAAAATCCTTTGACATGTAGCTATGTTACGTGATCTAGTAGATAGTAATAATAAAAAAACAAATTTCAACATATTTTAAAGAACGTTATGTCTCCACTAAAACGGTAATAACTTTTCCATACAATATCACACCGAAAAGTTGTTTATATGAAGTAGCATCTACATAAAAAATTACATTCAATTTTAGCCCCTGTTATTTTTATTATTCTAAAATAGACCGGTGACAAACTAACTTGTACTGAGTGACTGTAAGATTATATTCCCTATGTTTGATGACTAAACGGATTTTAGTCGGCAAGTTCAGCTATTAACGATGGATTTTACTCTTTAAATAGCACGTATTATCTGCATCTTTGCACGAGCCCCTGCGCACGACTGCATTGACCGAAGGTACTCCCTCCGCTTTTATTTACTTCGTGTTCCAGGTTTAGTCAAAATCAAAATTTACAAACTTTAAACATAAAAAAGAGAATATAAATATATGTAATAATAAATACATGTAATGTGAAAAGATACTTTATGACATCTAATATAACATATTTATATTGGAAATATTGATAGTTTTATCGTAAATATTTGGTTAAAATTTATAATAGTTAACTTTAGACTAAACTTAGAATGTAAAATATTTGTGAACGGAGGTAGCATCCAAGACGTGCGTGACTGCATCGACAGGCAGTACACCTGTTGATCCAACGCATGCGTGCCTGATGTGACAGCTCCAAAGCTCAATGAAAACACACAATCTGCGTGCTGCAGCTTCATTGGTCTTCTCTGTCTAAGTTTTATCGTGTACCTATGACATGTAGGTAGCCCTCTTTTATCAAAACAGTCAGTTAGCTTAGGCCTTTCATAATGGGGGTTTCTTAACGCGGTATTCTAGGCAATTTGCTTATGTGGCATTATATTTAATAAAGAAAGAGAGGGGTGTTGTATCTTAGCTAAGCTACAACCTTTGCACGCAACTATAGGCAAAAAATATTGCTAGCCCAATCAAATGCATGCATGAGCTCTAAATCAATAAATTTAGATACAACCCTTAATATACAATGCATTGGAGAGGTTGTTTCTTCAAATATACCACTATCTAGAATACCGAGTTAAGAAACAATGCATTGGAGAAGGCCTTAGTCTCGTGTAGCTTTGCATGCTACTATTATTACTAGTAGCGCACATTTTAACCGTGCCACCGCTATTCTCTTATAAAATCAAGTTAAAAACGCTACTCCCTCCTACCTATATAATTTATTGCTAATACAAATATATCTAAATATATTTTAGTTCTAGATATATATTTAGAATACTACTAGTAGCGTATCTAAATAATGTACGCTATGTGTAACTAATGACAAGTCGACCGCTGGGTCACATATACTAGTAATGTATATTCTTTAAGAGTACGCTATCTGTAATATATTATTAGTAGTGTGACTGGATTTGGCACACTACTACTATTACTAGTTGTGTATTAAAAAAGGGACGAGTCAACACCAATAGGAGGTTGCCTGTAAGGATTGCCCTAGCAATGAAAGTGTGATGTGTGCCAGTTGCGACGCACGATACACCCCCTACTTGCGAGTTCACACTACAGGTAGCCGGCACTTTTGAGAGCCGAAACCCCAGTTCTTCAGGAGGGACCACATCGGAGTTTCCAGCAACTATGGGCTGAGCTAGGCAGGTTTGAATGCTCCTAGCTTTGTTATCGATCTACAGACGAGGTTCAAGCGGAGTCGCGAACAAGGAAACATGTACAAGGGTTTAGGGTAAAATTTAGATTTGAGAAGTAGATTGATTATCGATCGTGTGCTTAATTTTGATCGGCTATCACCCCTCACATATATATGGAACTGCTAGTCTTTCTGCACAAGTTATGACTAGGCTAGTCGATACAAAGTTGGTTTGCAAACCGCACAGGGACTACAAACTAGGAAAAAACATATTCTATTGCGTACTGGACATGGGCTTCAAGCGTCTCCCAGACTCATGCGAGTGTCCTAGTCCTTCTGCATCGTCTTTGACTGGCCCTACCTTCTAGGCTTGATCAGTCTCCTTCTTGGGCTTTTAGGCGTAACTTAGCCCATATTCGGCTTCGTACTGGCGCCCCGTCTTCTAGATTCTTCCTTAGTCGCATGATGCTCAAAGCCAGCCCACCTTGGCTCCTCATGGATTTGGCCCAGGCTCTAGTGCTTCCACCTGATCCTAAGTCTCCTTCATGTTATCCTTTTCTTAGTCGGCAACCTACCAAAATAGTGCTAACAATAAGTGACACAGAAAATCCAAGAGGAGAAAAAGCAACACGAACACTCCACGCCATGCCATAGGTCACCTGGGCCCCACGACAGCACCCCCCAAGACATTATTGGCGCAAAGCATCACCGCCGACGAGTTAAAAATGATGTAGGTTTTCACCTAAAACCCTAGAATGAGAAAAAGTACTCGACAACATCATCAACACAAAGAGGAACCCGCGGGCGTTGCTATCCGCCAGTGCCAAAGCATGTATATTTCGCTCAGTAACTCCCCATGACATGAACAACGTTGAAGGGTGCACGCGGTAAGAGCAGACATCCAATTCCAGATCTAGACACCACCAATGCATTCGATCCACCCGCCGTTGCATCCACTACTGCCCACACACGACCAAGATGTAGATCGACCACCACAACCATGGTGCTCGCCAGAGAGCCACACATGCGACCCACAACCAAGGGCGTTTGCCACGACATCCGCGAATTCAAGCCCATGGTACACCTTAGGGCTGACGGATTGGAGTGAATATACAAACACACATCAGTTTACGCCATCCTCCACCATCAACCAGACACCACGGCATGGAAAACTGCACCAGCTTCACCACCGCAACGCGGCGTTGACGTCGTCTCCTACTACTACGCCGCCGCTGGAGAACACCACTAGCCTGCATCCCTGCCATGCATGGAGGGCTGCACAGGAGCACCCTTTCTCCATGTGGGAAGGAGGACTGGCCTCGCCGCCGCAGAGCTGCCCAATCCGCGCTCTCCGACGACGTCGAGTGAAGGAGGGGAAGGGAAACGGAGAGGGGTGGGACCCCCACGTGTGACTTCTCTTTTTTTTTTTGAACCAGCAGTCCAGCACGTGTGCCTTCTCAATCCTGACCTCACCAACATCGCACATGTTTTGGTTAGGTCACAATATTGAAAGCTCTAATGCTAGCTATGGGCCCACAAATTATAGCTGCATGTGGCTGGGAGCGTTTATATAAGGTGGCCAATGCAGCAGTGAAACCGTAGATCTGCCTCTTATACCACGCCTTCTCACCAGTAGTAGCAGTCTAGCTAGAAGCACGGCCGGGTACGCGCGCCGCCGATAGCAGCTTGTCATTCCTCGCTGACAAGTCCGCGAAGGTCTTCGTCGCCGGTCACGCCGGAATGGTCGGCACCGTAGTCCACCGCAAGCTCGCCGCTCTCGGCTTCACCAACATTGTGGTCCGCGCACCCGTGCCGAGCTCGACTTAACATGCCAGCAAGACGTGGATGTCTTCTTCGACGCCGAGTGCCCGCGCTACGTCATACTCTGCGCCGCCAAGTGCGGCGGCCTCCACGCCAGTATGGATGCGCCCGCCGAGTTCCTAACCGCCAACCTGTGCATCACCGTCAACGTCATAGCTGCCGCCCAGCGTTGCGGCTCCGTGCGGAAGCTCCTCTTCCTCGCCGGCTCAACCATCTACCCTGAGGACGCGCCGCAGCCAATACCGGAGTCGGCGTTCCTCTCTGGCCCACCGGCGCCGGGAAGCGAGTGGTACGCTTTACTGAACATAGTCCTCCGTTTTTATTTAGTTCATGTTTTAGGTTTGTCAAATTTTATCAAATTTAACCAAGAATACAAGAAAATATATCGGATGGGGGTAGGGTGCAGCAGGATTGCTAATTGGAATGTGGTTCATTCCACTTTCATTAATTTCTTTTGGCAACAACTAATAATATACATTATTACACATAACAGGTATGGCATTGCAAGGATCGCTGGAATAAAGATGTGCCAGGCCTACCGCGCGGAGCATGGCATGGATGCCATCGCGGCGGCGCCCAATAATCTCTATGGCCCGCGCGAGCCCTTCTCCACGGAGGTCTCCCATGTTGTCCCAGCTCTCATCCGCCGATTTCACCATGCCAAGGTCACTGGCGCTCGAGAGACCGTCGTCTGGGGCTCCGGCACAGCACTGCGCGAGTTCACGCACGTGGATGACCTTGTGGACGCCATGCTGCTGTTGATGGATAAGTACTCCGGAGCGGAGCACGTTAACGTGGGGAGCGGTAGGGAGGTGACGGTGAGGGAGCTCGCCGAGATGGTGAAGGAGGTGGTCGGATACGATGGGCGCGTGGTTTGGGACACGAGCCGGCCGGATGGCGTGCCAAGACGACTGCTAGATAGCTCCAAGATGAGAAAGCTTGGGTGGGAACCTAAGGTGGACCTTCGAGATGGTATCATGGACCTATACCAATTGTATTTGGGTCACAAATTCGTGGATTAGCTATTACAATGTGCCTATCCAAGCGTCGTTCCAATAATAAAATATGAGTACTCTTACGGGACATCAAATCAATTTGTTTTGTTTATTTAAATACTAGCTGAATGCCGTGCGTTATCACGAGTGTTAAGAACTATCTTGGCAAACGTTAATGCATAGAATATTAAAGCTGAGCTTTCTATCAAACACCCTGGTCTTATTTTTCTCCGTCTCGACGAACCTTTTCTCCAGCGTCCCAACAGAGAATGCCCGGTTCCACCACTCCACAGAACCACCCATTCAAATTCTAATGTTGGTAACAATGTGTTAGTCGATGGTGCGCATGGTGTGCAACGTAAGATTGAACATCTCATTGTCCTATGCTCGCATCATTGTCATGGTAGTAGAATAACAAGGCATGCTCTCGGTAGTCTCCGTTGCTTGCCGGCTTCTAGTTGTATTCGTTGTGCTTGTGCGTTTCCCGGCATCGATTATCGAGGATCTAGCGGATGTGTGGAGCCCTAGATGGAGCGGAGAGGGAGGGGATTAACTGTTAATATAACACAACAAAGGATAAAACGTTCAAATATCATTGCAAGTGCTCCACTCATTTCCAATTAGCAAAGAGAGAAAAAAATTGATCCAATTTTCTCGTGCACGATAGGTGGGCAAAGACCAATCCAATTTTCACGGGGGCGTTGAGCTGGGCCGGAATACGGCAGTTGCCAGCTATGTGCATGCTTTTCTCTTGTTCGGATCAACCGATCGAGCCAGTGCTGCCAGACTACGCGGTTTTTTGTCACTTGACCTTTTGTTTCTCAGGACTAATGCGGGGAGTGTAAGATGTTATAGCGTTCTTCTAAAATCCAAATCACAAATATAGACGTGTTTTAGCGTGTTTGTCTACTCATCTCAACTCATGGATTCACAACAATCAGCCTTGTGATCAAGCGGATATGAATTTCTTCTATGTGGCTACCACTATCACTATCCGATATGGGCGCATTCCAAGATTTTGACGTGCGCCTTGGCTTGACGGTTGGAAGGCCAAGAACATTGTGCCTTCCATCTTGGCTATCTCTAGGCGGAAAAACTTCACAGTCAACAAGAGCTTACATCAAAATTTTTGGATTGCCAAACTCAACACTTGTGCAGGTATCTCGACAAGTCAACTTGTTGAGTTTGTGGACCTTTTGAACGAGGGTCAATAATGTGCTTCTTTTTAGAAGGCACCTCGGATGATATCAAATGGAAATTCACCACCTCGTGCAATTACATGGTGGAGTCAGCTTACAATGCTCAATTTGAGGGCATGATTGATTCGTTCATGCCGGTGGCGCCGTGGAAGAATTGGGCTCCTACCAAGCAGAAACTCTTCGCATGGCATATCTTGCAAAACCTTTGTGATCGGCGACAGTCTAAAAAAGAGATAGACAAATTGTACATTTGTCAATTGTATGAAAGGGAGCCAAAATCCGTGGCATATCTCTTCTTGAAGTTTCCATACTCCGCGAGGATTTGGAACTCACACCTCACCTGGCTTGGTTGAACGGACATGCCGAGCTTCTACGGTCGTTCCCTTGGTAGGATCTGAAACTTTTTGTAGTCTTCTTTTCCGTAGCTACGATATGCCGAGTTTTTACGGTCGTTTCCTTGGTAGCTATTATCCTTGTACCCTGCGGCTACTTGGCTGTGAGAGCCATAGTTATCGTAATTGCGGGATGATACGTCTCCAACGTATCTATAATTTTTGATGCTCCATGCTTATTTTTACACCATTTGCCTACTGTTTCGTTACACTTCGTGGCACTTTTATGCATTTTCTGGAACTAACCTATTAACAAGTTGCCACAGTGCCAGTTCCCTGTTTTTTGCTGTTTTTGTGTTTCAGAAGTGATACACAGAAAATATTCTCGGAATTGGACGAAACAAGTTCCTGAAGTCTTATTTTGTCCGGGAGTTTCCAGAGATCTGAAGAGTAGGAGAGGGGCCACAGGCCAGTCTCACGCCTGGCTGGCGTGGCCCAGGCCCTGGCCACGCCGCCATGGTGTGAGGATGCCTGGGGCCACTCCTGACATCGCCCCTTCGCCTATAAAGACCCCCCGACGGGAAAAACCTAAGTACCCGATTAATTTTCTAGAAACACATCGCGATCCACCGCCGTCGTCGACCCGAGATCGGGAGGGTCCAGAAGCTCTTCCCGGCACCCTGCCGGAGAGGGGAATCGCCACCGGAGGTCTTCTTCATCGCCATGCTTGCCTCCGGAGCGATGAGTGAGTAGTCTACCTTGGACTATGGGTCCATAGCAGTAGCTAGATGGTTGTCTCCTCCACCATGTGCTTTATGTTTAGATCTCATGAGCTGCCCTACATGATTGAGATCACCGTTATGTAATTCTACATGTTTGGTTTGTTGGGATCCGATGAATATTGGTGTTATGATTGAGTTACTATACTGAAATATATCTTATGTTATCTCTATGTTGTTTATGATCTTGCATGCTCTCTGTTGTTAGTAGCTATCTTGGCCGAGTAGTTGCTAGTGAATCCAAGAGGGGGTATTTATGCTCGATAGTGGGTTCATGCCTCTATTTAACCTGGGGGAGTGACAGAAACCTCTAAGGTTGTAGATGTGCTATTGTTACTAGGGAGAAAATAACATTCATATGCTCAAGGGCATATGCTTTGTTTACATTATATACTTTGCTTAATGCAATTATCTGTTGTTCGCAACTTAATACTCATGGGGTGTTCGGACGATATCCCTGTGAGTGGATTATTAGTCATAGATGCAGTTGGATGGCGGTCTATGTATTTTATTGTAATGCCCAGAGTAAATCTCGTAGTGATCTTCTTGACATATCACGTTTATCTTTATTCTATCAATTGCCCAACTGTAATTTGTTTACCCAGCATGTGTTATTTATCTTATGGAGAGACACCACTAGTGAACTGTGGACCCTGGTCCTATTTCCATCATATTGCTATCACCTGTTTACTTTACTCGCACTGTTTACTTTACTCGCATACTTCTACTGTTTTCCACTCGATACGCTCATAACCTTTATTTCAAGCAAACCGGTGAGATTGACAACCTCATCGCAAGTTGAGAGCAAAGTACTTGGTTGTGTTATGTGCAGGTTCCGCATTGCAGCTAGCAAGCAAAGCTTGGACGAGGCGCCATATATAAATTGTCTGAAGCTGTCGCAAACTAGCAAGTATCACCTTCAGTCGTTATTGCCCGCTTTTCTCCTGAATGATAAAACCTTGGTTTCTTAACTGAGGGAAAACTAGCTGCTATACTCATCATACCTTCCTCTTGGGGTTTCCAACGGGCTGGTCATTCACCACGCATCAAGCTAATTTTCTGGCGCCGTTGCCGGGGAGAAGAGTGGAAGACCTCTGCAAGGGGAGTTTTTCGCACGCACATCCTTTACTTTGTTATTATTTTGCTTTACTTTATTTATTTTACCTGCATCGTTTTATATCAAAAAACCTAAAAAAAATAGAATCCTTGGTAGTTGTTATTTCTTTATTTTTAGTTCATCATGTTGTTCCCTAAGTACATTCTGGAGGACCTCTCAGTAGGTAGTGGTTCAATTATTAGAAAAAGTAACATTGAGGAGTTCTTTAATCACATTAGTATGCATAAGGAAGTTAAGGAAAAGTCTTTGGTTGAGCTAGCCCCTAGTATTGAAGTTGATTTTGCTTATTTAATTCACATATTGGAAACTAGGTTTGCTAGTCTTAATCCTTTTATGCAATACATGTTCCTTAAGCTTCATGAAATTGAAGATCCTGAAAAAAAAAGCTTTTATTTTGGAAGCTTTGCGCCTAGAATTTAAAGATGTCGTTATTAAAGCTAGAAAAGTTCTTAAACATTTTAATAAACTCGGTTCACCTATAAAGGTTATTAGTACAAATGATGAACGAGCCTAAATACCTATACCTAGCAAGCTCTTTGGATTGTGTGAATCTTTCGAAAATAATTTTGACTGGATCTGTCCACAAAATCTTTTTAGTGATTTGAGTGAACCAAAATGTGATCACAAAGGGTCTTCAAAAACTTATGTGGATGAAATACAATGCCTTATTGACAAGACCTCTGCACTTGATCTTAATGCTTCTTCTGAAAATACTTGATTCGTAATTTTCTGCGCCTAGCTCAAAGGCGTTAAAGAAAAGCACTCTTGGAAGATAACCCAATGTTTTATTTTCAGTACTTTTTCTTTTATTTGAGTCTTGGAAGTCATTACTACTGTAATGACCACTCCTTATCTTGTTTATTTTGTTTTCGTGCCAAGAGAAGCCTCTAATTTGAGTGAGGTAAAGATTTGGGGATGTTGTTGTCCTGAAACTGTTTTTGGTGCTACACCGTAAAAATTCGTATAAATTCTCTGTATATCTTTTGGACCTGCGATTTCTTGTGCATATGCCCCAGGTTATATCAAAACTTTCGTTAGTTGAACACTTTTTTGATTTGAGCAACAGAAAACCCCTAAAAAATTCGGCCTTTGTCAGCTGTTCTGTTTTGATAGATTTCTGCCAATATTTGTGTTTGCCGCTTTATCGCTTTCTTTTGAGTTCTTTTGATCACGGAACTTTTGGGGAAGTTGCTACAGTAGTATGTGCTATATATGTGGTGGTTTTGGGTTGAAACCTAAAGCAAAAAGAGATTGATTATATGTTATGCTACACTAATGTTGCTAATAGATTTGTGTTTAGTTTTGTATGAAGGAAGTTTTCAAGTGTAGGGATTGGAGAATGATGAGATGAGTTGAAGAATGGACAAAAGCTCAAGCTTGGGGATGCCCAGGCATCACCCTAAGAAATATCCAAGAAGTACAAGCGTCAAAGCTTGGGGATGCCCCCGAGGCACCCCTTCTTCATCGGCAAAAATCAGGTCACCTTTCAAAACACTATATTTTTATTGCTTCATGCACTATGTGTTTTTCTTGGAGCGTCATTGTTTTAGTTTTCTTCGTTAGTTTGTTTTGTTTGCTGCAATAAATGGTTGGACCCCAACAAATTTCCTTTGGAGGAGATGTACTCATTTTCATTCGCCAAGAACACTCCGTTTTTCACTCTTATCGTTCACCGAGTGTTCTTCTTTTTCTGCTACTGCTTTTGGTTTTCATTTTTGCCTTGATTTGCGTTTAGATCTTGTCATATCTTTTGATCAAGGTGTATTTTTGCCTCTGATCTTTATTGGTTTTCATCAAAAGAGGTGTTTATAAAAATTTCAAATTGTATTGGAAAAGAGAAAAAGCTTTATGCAAAATAGTGGTACAAGAAGGAGCTTGTGTAGACTGCGGCTTAGGCTTTTTCATGTCATGCTTGATGTATTTTTAATGGTATACTTAGTGGTTTTTCTATAGCATGACTTGTCTCAAATAACTGAGATTGCTTAATGAGCCTTTGAAAAAAATCATGCGTTATTTTAATTATTTGGAAGCATTATTTTGGTTTTCTCCTTGATGCTTTATTTGGGTTGACTTGGCGCATGCTCACACATGTTAGACTCTTACAAAGTCACCAATAGCCTCTATGATCATTTAGTTTTTGACTTTTGATGCCATCTTATGCTTCTTTTAATGTCGCTTTGTCGCTTTGCATGATTATGGCCATTATTGCTCTCTTAGTTGGTCGCTCCCAGTCTTTTGCTAGCCCTCGCCTTGTACTGAGTATGAGCTCTACTCGTGCATCCAACTCCTAAAAGCCAAGTTTTCCAAAGTGTCCACCATACATACCTACTAGCAATTTGCTATTCCAAGTAAATTTGACTTGCTTCTATTTACTCTTCAAATTAAACTCTTACCAGTGTTATGCGAAATTCGGTCAGTAAAGCTCTCACAAACCGGAAGGCACACTTTACTTTTTTCTGTTCTTAAAATTTTTACATTGTGGTATCTTATGTTGAGTTGTTATGCTTGCAAGTTGTAAGTTGGAGACTAGCCTAGCCATGCAGTCATGGGCAAGCTTTCAACATTGCACTTCTTATTTGAGTTGATATCGTGATCTTTTATTTATGGATGCCCGCGGTGTGAAATGAATTGGGAATCTTGTGGGGATCATGGAGTTTGTATATGTGTTAGAGAAACGCCGGGCCGCTAATCTAAGCCATGCATAATTCATGGTGGAAATTTGCAGCATACCCATGGTGAACATTCGTCGACGCATCTCACAATAAAAAACTAAACAAATGGCAAATAAAAGAGATGTCGAGGTGTTCATTGTCTGCTTGTCCTGCATTTTGATGTGGGCTTGTTCCATGTCATCGGGCACGGAGGTACCCCATTGGCGGTTCTCAATGATATGCATATATTTACAATGATAAGAGCCTTGCTTGGGACTCTAAGTAAAGTAGCATGAGGTTTGGGTACTCGTATTCACGGGACACGAGGTTTTCAACTTATGATTTGTCAAGCATATGCATCATAATTGTTCTCGCATTAACTTCAACCATTCAAGATGCTTATGATAGGGGCAATGAGAGCTCAAAGCCGGTAAGTACCATAATTTTTGAAGGTTATAAAACTTGCAATCACTGCTTCCCTCTGCGAAGGGCCTTTCTTTTACCTTTATGTTGAGTCACCACCTTCTATCTTTATGCACCACTAAGATAGCATAGTTGTCATTCTTAGTATAATGTGCATTGTCCCAAAGTTTTCATTGATTGATTCATATTGTTGGTTTCACTTGTTCTCAAATTATTTGTATCTAGTCGCCCTCTTAAACTTGAAGGTGTCCTATGCATTTATGTTTTGCTCTTTCATGAAGGACAAGCTGAAAACCATTTGTATGTTTTTCCTTATGATTTGAACACACGTTTGACTTTCATTGTTTCATTTTCATGATCTTTTGTTTGTGTTCATTTTGATGTTTATAACATGGTTGCTAAGTTCTTTATTGTCAAGATTATATCTCCATGCCCATGTTTTAAGTTCTTATGATCCCAGCTCACAAATGCTTATATACATGATCAAGATTGTGTAGTTGCATGTCACCTCAAAAATTATTCTTTTGTTATCACTTACCTACTCGAGGACGAGCAGGAGTTAAGCTTGGGGATGCTTGATACGTCTCCAACGTATCTATAATTTTTGATGCTCCATGCTTATTTTTACACCATTTGCCTACTGTTTCGTTATACTTCGTGGCACTTTTATGCATTTTCCAGAACTAACCTATTAACAAGTTGCCACAGTGCCAGTTCCCTGTTTTCTGCTGTTTTTGTGTTTCAGAAGTGATACACAGGAAATATTCTCGGAATTGGACGAAACAAGTTCCTGAAGTCTTATTTTGTCCGGGAGCTTCCAGAGATCTGAAGAGAAGTAAGAGAGGGGCCATAGGCCAGTCTCACGCCTGGCTGGCGCGGCCCAGGCCCTGTCCGCGCCGCCATGGTGTGAGGATGCCTGGGGCCACTCCTGACATTGCCCCTTCGCCTATAAAGACCCCCCGACGGGAAAAACCTAAGTACCCGATCAATTTTCTAGAAACACATCGCGATCCACCACCGTCGTCAACCCGAGATCGAGAGGGTCCAGAAGCTCTTCCCGGCACCCTGTCGAAGAGGGGAATCACCACCGGAGGTCTTCTTCATCGCCATGCTTGCCTTCGGAGCGATGAGTGAGTAGTCTACCTTGGACTATGGGTCCATAGCAGTAGCTAGATGGTTGTCTCCTCCACCATGTGCTTTATGTTTAGATCTCATGAGCTGCCCTACATGATTGAGATCACCGTTATGTAATTCTACATGTTTGGTTTGTTGGGATCCGATGAATATTGGTGTTATGATTGAGTTGCTATACTGAAATATATCTTATGTTATCTCTATGTTGTTTATGATCTTGCATGCTCTCCGTTGTTAGTAGCTATCTTGGTCAAGTAGTTGCTAGTGACTCCAAGAGGGGGTATTTATGCTCGATAGTGGATTCATGCCTCTATTTAACCTGGGGGAGTGACAGAAACCTCTAAGATTGTAGATCTGTTGTTGCTACTAGGGAGAAAACAACATTCATATGCTCAAGGGCATATGCTTTGTTTACATTACACACTTTGCTTAATGCAATTATCTGTTGTTCGCAACTTAATACTCATGGGGTGTTCGGACGATATCCCCGTGAGTGGATTATTAGTCATAGATGCAGTTGGATGGCGGTCTATGTATTTTGTTGTAATGCCCAGAGTAAATCTCGTAGTGATCTTCTTGACATATCACGTTTATCTTTATTCTATCAATTGCCCAACTGTAATTTGTTTACCCAGTGACGAGGGTTAACTCGACAAATGTCCTAGATGAAGGACTTAGGATCGGGGAGATAGGGCGTCGGATGAACTCGAAGGTATGGTTAGTCGAAATAGGTGTGTCTCGAAAGTAAACTTGGGTGTTCAACCTGGCTTGCTTTCAATCTGACCTACACCGTCCCCTCCTGGCCCCTATATATAGATGGCCAGGTCTCGAGGATCGGGTAGGGTCCGATACAGATTACAGTATCGATGTACGGTAAAGACTCGTATTTGACTATCATTACAGTTGGGCCTAGCTATACGGGCCTTAGGGGTACTCAACTAACGGGCTCTATTAACTATACCCTTGTCACCCAGCATGTGTTATTTATCTTATGGAGAGACACCACTAGTGAACTGTGGACCCTGGTCCTATTTCCATCATATTGCTATCACCTGTTTACTTTACTCGCATGCTTCTACTGTTTTCCACTCGATACGCTCATAACCTTTGTTTCAAGCAAACCGGTGAGATTGACAACCTCATCGCAAGTTGGGAGCAAAGTACTTGGTTGTGTTGTATGCAGGTTCCGCGTTGCAGCTAGCAAGTAAAGCTTGGACGAGGCGCCATATATAAATTGTCCGAAGCTGTCGCAAACTAGCAAGCATCACCTTCAGTCGTTATTGCCCGCTTTTCTCCTGAAGGATAAAACCTTGGTTTCTTAACTAAGGGAAAACTAGTTGCTATACTCATCATACCTTTCTCTTGGGGTTCCCAACGGGTTGGCGATTCACCACGCATCATGGGATCTCCTCCTTTGGCCTCCATATCTGTTTCATCTATCATCCTCTGGTGATCATGTCCGTTCGTTGTTTTATGCATCTTCTCTATCTGCAAATCTGTTTGCTATATCCATTAAATCTGATACTATTTTTGGCTTGATTCTGCCCATCTCTTCGACTAGGTCTCCTCGCCTTAACCCAACTATGAATGCGTCTATTGATCTTTTGTCTGAAACTTCGACTGCCGAATTTTTGATGATGCTCCATCTTTGAATATACGCCTGACGAGGGTATGCCCTTCAGGTACCCGCCATGTTACCTGATTGCATGGAAGATGACAGCTGATTGCACATATTGTACTCCATGGACCTAGCACGTGAAGGGTTCAACTGTGAAGCATGTGGACGAACACACGTAAAGGAAAGAACCAAGATCCTAGCACGTACGTACGTACAAGATTATTCAAGATATCAAATAAATCAGAAGAAGTCTGCACCGACAAATTTGGAGAAAATATTTCGGCTACAACCCGGAGAAAAATAGTTCGACTACTTCGTCTTCAAGATCGTCAACTGCGGCTTCCCACGCTCGGGAGCTCGACATCGCGCACTCGCAAGCTATCGGCAACGCTCGGGGGCTCGACATCAACTCACCCCGGAGTGTCGAAAATCATCCTCAAGACCTGCGACATCATCGACATCAGCAACACGACGATCTCAACAGCGCTCGGGGGCTCGACAACAACTTCGCCTCCGGTCGTGGATACGATTCTACGACAACAACTCGACCACATCATCGTCGACTACGCCGCGCCGACCACGCCACGCCCGATAAAAGCTAAGTTTTCCTCTTCCAAGAGTTGATTATCATTTACTTTCGCCGCAATCGACACTCGGGGGCTCCGCCATGAAAAATCATCCTGCATATCATTGACTTCGAAAAAATTGTGAAAGCCCTAGTAGCTGGCATGGCGTTCCTTGTCGAATACTTGTCAATTTAGTTTACAGTCGCATGAAGCTCGACTAACGGTTGGCAAGGCCAAAATCTTGGGCGTCAGGTTAACGAAAAGGCTTAGCAAGTATCTTGAAATTCAAATGCGGCACACGCATCGATTTACGTCTGACCTGAGTAGCTGATCAAGCCGTGAAGTGCATCAGGGTAACGAAAGGGTCTTACGTACGAGCAACCAAATTGCACAAAAAACATCGAGTTTTTGTTTTACATACTACTACATCATTGTTGCAATATGCAAACGCAATATTTCTTCGAGAGACAAAGTATTTCATAATTATTCATATTTTCTGCAGGAGTCGACAAAATCATCAAGTCCTTCAACAGGAGCCGAACATCTTCGAGTAGTACAACTTGAGTCTATGCCCGGCTACAACTACCCGAACATAGACTCGGGGGCTACTCCCATCGGGAGCGCTGGTCGCGCACCCGATAGAAATCAATTTCGAGAAACTCTACAAAAAGAGATGAAGAAGAAGAAAATTGGAGCCTATGATCGACTACAAGTATCCGACCATAGCCTCGGGGGCTACTCCCATCGGGAGCGCTGGTCGCGCACCCGATGAAGAATTACATCGAGAAGAACGATGAAGAAAATTTCGAGTCCATGAACTCGACATTTCACTCCCATCGGGAGTACATATTCAAGAACCCGAAGATTTCAGGAAGTCAAAAAATCGAAGTCGAAGATTGAAGAAATTGAAGTTTGATGAAGTCAAAGATTTAAAGTTTTGAGACTCAACCCGAGTCTGCAACTCGAATTGAGTCTCGGGGGCTACTGACGAGGGTATGCCCTTCAGGTACCCGCGGATTAGTATACCGGGCCCGGCCCATTAAGGAGGTGGACAAGTACAAGGACTCGAAGATGACTTGGAGGCGAAGAAGGAAGGTTCTAATCTGTATTCGACTAGAACACTTGTAAATCCTTAGCCCGGTTGCATATATAAAGCCAGGCAGGGGTGCCCCTAGAGAGATATCTTAGACAAGTTACATCGACAACTTACAATATCATAGACACGCAATATTAGAGAGACAAGATAGATTAGACATAGACTAGACACAAATCCGCCTACGACGGCACCATGTAAACACCATTGTGATTATCTACTAGATTGCTAGCAGGATGTAGCGATCCTCCACCGCGGGGACGTGAACCTGGGTACATCGTGTGCTAGTCTCGATCCCGGAATCTCTAGTCGTTGCTCTTCCCCCGATCCTAAGTCCTTCATCTAGGACATTTGTCGAGTTAACCCTCGTCAACGCCCTTAATGTTTTACCGCGTTGCTGTACACAGGCTTTAACTTCTTCTATGGACGCTGGCCGCTTATATGTTGACTTGAAGTTACTCGTGAATTGCTTTGTGAGCTCTTCCCAGCTTCGAACTGTTTCTTTTTCTAATTTGCTCAACCATGACCTTGCCGCGCCGATGAGGTATAATTGCAAACTTTGCATAGCTGTTTCCTTTGTTCCTCTCAATATTTTTACTGTTTGCAGATAATCCGAGAGCCATGACTGTGGCTCCTCGGATCCATCATACTTTTGCTGATCATGGGGTAGTTTGAAGCCCTTGGGCACTGGCGTGGTGCAAACTCGGTGAGTAAAGCATGATGCCCCCATCTCTTTTTCGCCGTCTTCATAATCATATGTCTTGTTTGGAGACCTGGATCTTCGGGTTCCTCCATACTTTGGGCTTCTATGTCGTCTTGGTGATGGTGTTCTAGATCGTCGACTGCCGCTTCTGTGCCGAAGACTATTGTGATGGCGTGGTGATCTTGGCTTATGGGTTCCTTTGTTGCAATATGCCTCCTCCTCTTTCGTTGATAATTTGTTGCCTACCATCTTCAATCCATTTAGTGCTGCTCGGTGCATATGTTCCCTCGGGTCTCCTGGATTTGATCGTGCTGTATGTAGGTATGCTTGAGCTGCCACCAATGCTGCTTCAGGAGTTTTTGGTATAATGTTTCCCTGCTCGTCGACCGATAGGAAAGACAAGTCGAGGTTTTTGGAGATGCTTTGCCTTTTTTAGTACTCGAGGTTTTCAAACCTTGATCCATGTCGATGATGCCTTTTGTTGTTTGTGTATGACGCGTCGCTACGTGCTCTGCGAGCAGCGTCGCTTGCTGCAATGGTTGAGTCTTTCCTCTTCTGTATTTCAATCTTCTCCTTCGCTAGTTGCTTCGCCTGCTGCCTTAGGGCGTAGTGGTACCCCAAAAGCATATTTTTGCTGGAGTCTGTTGGTATTGGCGTACCGTGCTCCACGGCTGTCTTGATTGTTCTCCACTCGTCGACTGATAGTCGAACTTTCTTCCTAGTTGCAAGGGAGTCTGCTGTTTCTCCTTCTGCTAAATGATTCGCTCCTCTGTTTATGTTTGCTGGATTGAGCACTGGATTGTTGTTTTTGTCGAGCTCTTCTGAGTTGTCTCCTACAATGGCGAGTACCTGGTATCGATTGTCGAGTTTGCTTTTGAAACTTGAGAAGATCGAATTGTCATCTTCAGAAAGCTCTAATCCTGTCTTCCAGGTGTCTGTTGATTTGTCTGAGGTATCATCATGGCAGATCATGAGATCTTCGAGTTGAACTTCTAAGTCGAGATTCTCCATGGTTTCGTCGCCTCCTGTGATTTTTCCTTCTTCTGTTTCTGCTAAGCTGACCGGTGAGTTTACCTTGCTGGAAGAGCCTTCTGATGATTCTGACATTGCTACTGTCTTGGTTTCACTTGCCGACGGACCCGGTTTCGCCGGATCTGAAAGGCGAATCGAACCTAGTGATCCGACGTGAAAGTTTAGACTTCCGATCGTCAAATCCATATCTTGATCCATGCTCTCGAATACTTGCGTGAAACTTGACTGGTGAGGTTGAAAATCGACGGTTCCGAAGGGTATCTGGATTTCGTCGACTTCCGGATTGCTGTTGGCTAAAAGCAAAAAAGCCATCGAATTCATGATTCCAACGCCCAGAGTCCCCATGGTCGGCGCCAATTGACGAGGGTTAACTCGACAAATGTCCTAGATGAAGGACTTAGGATCGGGGAGGCAGGGCATCGGATGAACTCGAAGGTAAAATCAGTCAAACAAGGTGTGTATCGAAAGTAAACTTGGGTGTAAACCTGGTTTGGTTTCAATCTGTCCCCCACCATCCTCTCCTGGCCCCTTATATATAGGTGGCCAGGTCTCGAGGATCGGGAGGAATCCGATACAAATTACAATATCGACATACGACATGAACTCGTATTTCGACTAGTATTAGAATTGGGCCTAGCTTAACGGGCCTCAGGGATACTCAACTGATGGGCTCTATTATCTATACCCTTGTCATGTTGGGTACCCAGATATTAACTAGAGTTCGACTCGGTAAGGCTTCCACGGCATGAATCGAGCTGCGCCAGCAAATTTCAAACTCGAGAGTTGGCTAGAACTGTTTTTCCCAAGTGTAGTTAACTGGGCCCGATCTGTTGAGTGTATCAAGCGCTCGAGCCGTCATCCCTACGATTATCCTATACCTGAGCAAAAACTAAGCGTTAACTCGATGAACTCCCGGGTTAAAACTAACTCTTCTCCTGTTATTTTCAATTGTCACAACGTTATGCAGGACTCGATGACTATAAGTATTTACTCGAGTCAACGACTCAAGCAGATACTTGAGGGTTACTGTTGTGGGTACAACCCGTCGGGTATCTGTTGTTGGTGTATAGGGTGCAGCCCAACAAGGGAGCCCATGCAAAAGATGCCGCCAGCATGAAGCCCACGAAGGACCAAGCCCAGGAAGACCAAATAACTTCCTACAAGGCTAGTCTTCAATTAGGGTTTCGCCTACTTTGTAAGCTCCCAAAATATGGTACCTGGGACCTGGACTCCTATATAAAGGCCAGGAGAGGCCAACGGGATGACTCTCTCGCAACCTGGTACAGTCTGCCCTAGGCAAGATTGTATCTACACCACCATAGCCACCAAGGCAATCTGTAACTTCATCGATAATCAAGATTAGACAAGCAGGAGTAGGTCTTTACGTCCAACGTAGGAGTCGAACCTGGGTAAACCGTGCCCTCTTCTGTGTTTGTTAGCCGACGATCTCACTAGCACGCCTTTTCCCCTAAACCCTATTCCATCATACATGGACATTGTCGTGGTGATCCCACGTCACCCGGGGTGGGGGCGGGTGGGGTGCCATTGGATACCATGGTACCCATTGATAGATTGCATAATATTGATTGTATTGATTGGTGCCTCATGGGATATTTATATATAGTACAAAACTTGGGGACTAAGAAACCGAAAAGAGATAGAATCTGATTACAATATTAAACAACCTAATATAGCCTAAAACATAATACACTCTAACATCCCCCCCTTCCCCCGCAGTCAGATCGGTAGTGTCACGGACGGTCTGACTAGAGCATAAGCCGGAGGTGAGGTGGTAGCCCTTGTGGTCGATGCCGATGTAGCCAGGAGTGAGGGCATTGTAGTTGTGGTCGATGATGCCATTGGTGATGTAGTCATCGGAGATGAAGTCGATGAGGTTGACCAGTAATTGCTTTTATTTGGTCGCTACGACTATGTAGAAATGATAAAGTGTTTGATAACAAAAACTCTTCTATTTTGCAGGTTATCTACCGGTTTACCAGTTTATGGTCGTATCTTTAGAGGGTGGAGGATCGTGACCTATTTATGAAGGTCTGTGCTCAGTTAAAGACTACGATGAGGAATACTTTTTTCCAATATGGTTGGCCGCATAATCTCCGCATTGGACCCCTGGATTATGCGATTTTTCAATTGCTCATTATGATATGAAATTTTGTCTTTTTTTCATTTCATCTTGACTGATTTCGGATTATGGCTGCGTGCATCTTAGTTATGCAGAGGCTGGATATGTATGCTTAAAAATTTTAAGTAATAAAGCTCTCTTTATTGAAAAATATAGAGCTAAATTAGTTTGCTAATTAAGGGAAAATCCTATTCTGAAGTCGCACTGGATCGATACATTTGATCAATAATTTGTTGGAAGTAATCCAAGCATATCACGTTCGCGAGTCCAATACGTAAGTCTAGTTGCCTTGTATGCCATACATGTGAGTTGTACGTACCCTACTAGAGTTCTAATCATCGTTAAGTTTAAAGCAGTACTTGGATGTCAAGTCTGTTTAGGTTTAGGCTGTGGTGGGTCGTGGATTCGTGTATTTAGGTTTAGGCCAAAGCCCTAGTCCGTTTATTTAGGTTTAGGCCAAAGAGCGCTAGTCCACGAGATCCCGCTGCAATCATGTCGTTCGCCGGCGTATCTGTCATTGCTCACGGTAGCTTGCAACAGCCATCGGCCGTCTACTCCGGCACGGCCAGCAACAGCGGGTATCACCTGCTTGTCGTCGAAGGTTACTCCCGTATCAAACACATGCCCAATCGCACAGCAATCAGGTCCCGCCCTTTCATCCTTGGAGGCTACCGTTGGGTTCTCAGTTTCTACCCCAACGGTAGCCGTTCAGAGAGCAGCGATTTTATATCGCTTATTCTTAACCTTGATCAGGAACTTGCACAGCCTGTGAAGGTCCATCTCGACTTCAGTTTCATTCATCATGACTTACCATTGTCATTGTCAGTAGGGCAAACCCCGGCACGCATTCGTGCAGTGACCGCACGTGATTTCTCTAGTGGTGCCCGTTCTTGGGGTCAGCACAAATTCATGAAAAGAGAAGCTCTAAAGGATGACTCGTTTATTGTTCGATGTGACATCATCATCGCAGACCCCCTTGCTCCCTTCATCGAGGTTCCGTCATCCAACATGTGTCAGCACTTCACAAAACTCCTTGAAACCAAGGTGGGTACCGACGTGACATTCATGGTTGATGGTGAGACATTTGTCGCACATCGCTGCATTCTTGCAGCCCGATCTCCCGTCTTCATGGCGGAGCTCTTTGGCCCCATGAAGGAGGGAACTACAGATGATGTCATACATATAAAAGACATGGAAGCATCAGTGTTCAAGGCCTTGCTTCGTTTCATTTACGCAGACTCGATGCCCAAGATGGAGGAAGCACGAGAAGTGGGAGAAAGCAGAGTTGAAGCTATGTGGCTACAACACTTGCTTGTTGCAGCGGATAGATATGATCTCCAGCGTCTCAAGTCAATGTGTGAAGAGAGGCTGGCGAAACACATAGATTTACGCTCGGTGACGACTGTTCTTGCTCTAGCTGCGCAACAACATTGCTCCGGACTGAAGGAGGCCTGCTTGGAGTTCCTCAATGTCCAATCTGCTACAGCTCTGCAACAAGTAATATCGACTAGTGACTGGTGTTAAGCTAGCTGCATATCCGCATGTGTGCCTGGCCGTTTGTAGCTAGAGCGATTCTAGGAGATTGATTAGGTCAGCGAGTGCGTGCATGCATAGTTAGTTGAGTTAGTGGCCAGAGTGGTGTGCGTGCATCAGGTAGTGGCGGATGTGGTGCCTCATCTGTGCGTGTGTATCAGTACTTAAGGCCATGTATCATGTTTGATAGAGAGGTTAAGAGAGGTAGAAGAAGAGGCGCTGCGAGATGCAGCGCCAACAATTGGTATCAGAGCGAGAAGATTCCTGGAGGCCTGCGACGGTGGTGAGATGCCGCTGAAGCCAGCTATGCCGGCGGCGTACTCCATGCGAGGTGGAGGACAGCGCGAGGTGAAGCTCGTTGGCGGTGTGATGCCGCTAGCGGTCGGCGGTGCGATGCCGCTAGGAGGAGATGGTGGTGTGATACTGATACACACGCACAGATGAGGCACCACATCCGCCACTACCTGATGCACGCACACCACTCTCCACTAACTCAACTAACTATGCATGCACGCACTCGCTGACCTAATCAATCTCCTAGAATCGCTCTAGCTACAAACGGCCAGGCACACATGCGGATATGCAGCTAGCTTAACAACCCATGCATGACTAACTCGCCGGATCACCCGGCTCCACTGGAGCATGCAGGCCATCACACTTCTCAGCACGCGTCTTGCCGCTTCTCGCGACGGTCTGCATCACACAGTACCACAGCATCACGCCTTGCCACCACATCAGCTCGGCATCGCCATCTGCGTCTGAACTGAAGCTTCACCGGCCTACAGCTTACTAGCTATCTGAACTATATGCGGCAAAAACTAGAAAAAGCAAACTAATATGCAGATACAATCAAGATTAAGTGCTAACAACTGGGAGCATATGTCTATGACTCATCCCCGTGTTCTGAAACAGCTCATCGCCAAGCTCACTTCGAAAGTGTAATTGTTCGTTTTTCTTTGTTTAGTACTCTACTATAAGAGCAGGTCGTGATATCTTACCTATTTTGTGTTAGAATAACGTCGACTACATATGGCACGGACCATTTAAAAAAAATCAGGTAGCAAAGCGTCAACATTGGCGTGTATTCCTAGAATGCCAGGTACTAGTATCTTAGCTACTTGTTTGTTCTCGTGTATTGCTTTGTGTCTTCCCCTTTGAAAGGAACATATCATTTTAACAACATGAATTATATCCCGGTGCGGCATCGGATCTTGGAGCTCAACTCCAGAACAAGGCCGCCGCCGCCGCCCACGAGGTTCAACGGCTGCCCTCAGTGAGGAGATTCGCTGGAGGGGCACGCAGCACGAAGGTGCATAGAGGTGTGACGTCCATAAAGGATTGATGCATCAGCCAACTCAACTAAAAGTCTAAATTGATGGATAGAGACTAGGCGTTCTAATTATAGCACCCCCGGCCCCTCCCTCCCCTTCTCCCTCCCCTCACGTCTGGGCTATTTTTAGTCCTCGCATGGGTTTGGTTTAGGCCACAATTATTTTTTTCCTTATTTAATACTGCGTGAGAAGAGTCTTGAACTGAGACCTCTTGGCTCTGATACCATAAAGTATCGATGCACCAGCCAACTCAACCAAAAGTTTAAATTGATGAAGATGTGTTAAAATAGGGCACCACTTTTGGACCCACTTGTAAACAAAATTTCACAACTTTGAACCCACTTATCAACATTTTCTTTCAATTCTCTCTCCAGCCCTTATCTTCTACTACCCCGCAAGCCCACAGTGGCGACGCACTCGCCTCCAGCCCCACACGCGGGTGTCAGTGAAGTTCCTGGTGACGCACGCGCCCGTGTCACGCACGCCCTCAATTGCTCCCTCGCACACCGAGGCTAGGTCGTCGACCTTTCCTGGGACACACCAAGGCCGATCCATGGGGAAGCTTGGGCACACACCAAGGCCGATCCACGAAGACCCTTGAAACCAACGTGGGTACCGACGTGACACTCATGGTTGATGGTGAGACATTCATCGCACATCGGTGTATTCTTGCCGCCCGATCAGCCGTCTTTATGGCGGAGCTTTTTGGCCCCATGAAGGAGGAAACTACGGATGATATCATATAGATATACAAGGCATGGAAGCATCGGTGTTTAAGGCCCTGCTTCGTTTCATTTACACAGACTCGTTTCCCAAGATGGAGGAGGTACCCAGCAACATGGAGGTGGAAGAAGGCAGAGCTGAAGCTAAGTGGCTACAACAATTGCTTTTTTTTGGAGCCAACGGGCTCCCCGTTGATTTCCATTAAAGAAACCGCCACAGTACTTATTACAAACTAAAAAAGTAAAACAAAGAGCACCCAAACAAACCTAGGTAACACTACCTAAACAGCAGGGGTGCTCCTCGACACCACAAACACAACGTCCAGGGTACTTCAATACACACGGAGCATAGTTATCGAAACCACAACAAACTTTTGAAGCTTATAGACCAAATCAAAAACATCCCAGAAAGGTAGGGCAACATCAAAATATCAGCAAATTTGTGCCACAGTTGGCGCCCAGCCATGCGCCTTGGCATAAGCTTCACGAATCACCAGCTTCAGCTTCAACATGCCCTCATCAACCCTTCCTTGATCTTGATTTTTCTGTAACATTGCCCAACTGTTAAGCAAATTACAGAGCCTGTAAACTACATTCGCCGGGTCACTAACAGTAACTGGATCATGTCCCAACCTTGCTGTTTTAATCTCTTAACTGTAAACCCTTTTTGGAAAGACAGCTGATATAATCTAGGAAATTGCACTACAAGTGGTGCATTATTCACCCAGTTGTCTTCCCAGAAAAGAGTTTTTTCTCCTCCTAGAATCGCTCTCACTGTATTGTTGAAAAATTTCATTGACAGATAATAGACTTTGCCAGAAATGGGAGCACTCTGGCCCTATTCTAGCCTGAGACAAAACCTAATTAGCTAAGTATTTCCTACTCAACATTGTTTACAACAATTGCTTATTGCAGCGGATAGATATGATCTCCAGCGGCTCAAGTCATTGTGTGAAGAGCAGTTGGCTGACCACATCAACTTAAGCTCGGTGAAAACCGTTCTTGCTCTAGCTGTGTAGCAACGTTGCTCCGGACTAAAGGAGGCCTGCTTGGAGTTTCTCAATGTCCAATCTGCTACAGATTTGCAAGGAGTTATGTCGACAAGGGAGTGGGAGCATATGTCTACAACATATCACTGTCTTCTGAACCAGCTCATTGCCAAGCTCGCTTAAAAAGTGTAATTCGTTCATTTTAATTGTTTAGTACTCTACCCAAGAAGATCAGGTGATCTATTTACCAATATACTGCTAGAAGAAAGTCTACTGGACAGGGCGCAGACTATTTATAAAATTCCAGGTAGTAAGCATGAATGCCAGGTAGTAATTGTTGTTCAGTACTCTACCATACGAGGAGGTAGTGATCTCTTACCCATATGTTGTACCAGAACAACGTCGACTGTGCCGGATATTTTTTCAAATTCAGGTAGTAAGCGCCTACATGTCAAGTACTCCCTCCATTTTAAAATATAAGATGTTTTAGGTTTGTGAAGCAAATGTATCTAGACATGTTTTAGTGCGTATATTCAAGTGAACCTACACACTAAAATATGTCTAGATACATTTGATTCACAAAGCTAAAACATCTTATATTTTGAAACGGAGGGAGTAGTATCTTAGCTGCTTGTTTATTCTTGTATGTTGCTTTGTGTCTTCACCGAAGCATGGAAGATATCATTTTATCAACGCGGATTCTTCCTGGGGTGCTAGCTATTCATGCCTAACGCCGTTAGGTATCTGTTGCATCCCCATCTCTATAAAATCACCAAAAGAAAAACCTCGTGCCCACCCCATGTCTTTGGCAAAATAAACCATTGAGTGCCCGCGACCCCGTCTGCTGGGAGCCCCCATCCACCCGGAGCTGTCGTCGCTGCCGTTTCTTCCACCGACTGGCTACAGATGTGCTTCGGTAAGCTTTCCCGTAGGCCGTGTTGGATCCCGTGTTGGATCCCTGTAGCCACCTCCTAGGGGAGCCGTGTGTGGCGAGGGCAGGAGAGGGGAGCAGGGCAGCACATCTTCCTTTTTATAAAAAAAGGAAGAGGGGGCCACCTACTAAAAGTAGTAGAGGAGATCACTCGGCGATGGGCCACCTACTTGCGGATACGGTCCTTCCATCTATCGTTCTCGCACAAATAACCCTGCACCTCCTTGTTTCCCGTTGTCAGGTGAGACGAAGTTCGACGCAATTGTCCTCGTCTAGGTCACGCCAGACACGCAAGAGATGGCCTGGTACATATCACGACAGAGTAGTTGTTATATGTTGATCCAAATTCTACAAAGTAAATGCCAACTTATGACGAGCAGAACGAGGCCCGTCGCCGGAAGCTTGAGCGAGTCCCCCGCGGTATGGATCGTTACCGCCGCCTATATATTCCTTGTAAGCTGCTGGCTAGATTTAATTGCATCATAAGATAGCCCACGGCGTTTGTAAACACTTTTAATATAGTAAAGTTTTGATGGCTAGCGCCAGTAGTTTTTACCTCTCTTTGTTGGAGAGGGTTTTCCACGTTAAAATCTTGTGTTCCCCGCTGTAATTTCTTTTTCATTATTCGCTATTGTCTATCGCATTTATAACAATACACTAGTAGAAAAAAGGGCTTCCATACACCCCCTTTAGTCCCCAAATAATTTGGTCTGCGACTAATGTGAGCATTAGTCCCGGTTCAAATGAAAATATGGGCCAGAAAGCTTTAGTACGGGTTCAAATGAGGGCTTTAGTCCCGGTTGGTGGCTCCAACCAGGATTAAAGGGTTCACGCCCCTTTTTTCCTCTCAAGCCTACCCCTCCCCCTCCCCCCCACCCGCAGAAAAAACGTCTAAAAAGTAAATGGAAATGATAAGAACTTTAAATTTCAAAATCCTTTGATATGCATGTATACGTACTTCACGCAACCAGCTTTTATCGAAAATTTGAAAAATTCAATTTTGATATTTTTTGCAAAAAAGGTTGTTCCAAATTAAAACGACAATAACTTTTGCGTACGGACTTGAAAAAAAGTATAATATATCAAAAACTATCTACACGAAATTTTATATCCGATTTCAACGGCCGTAGGCCATTTGCATGAATTCTTGCTGCTCAAAATTCCAAAGGGAAATATGAAAGCGGGAAGATTTTAGATTTTGTCAAAAAATAAGAAAAAATTACTTTTTTTGAAAAAAAAATAATCTCTTTTGTTGTTTTTTATTTTAGTTTTAAATTATTTTGAATGTTTCACATTAGTCCGGAATTTTTGAATTTTTATGTTTTTTTGAATTTTTTATTGTTTTTCAAAATATTTTGAGTTTTTAATTAATAATTGAATCATGCATAAAGATTATTTGAAAATCACTGTTGCTTATTAGTACTTAATCCTTATTGTTGATTTTTAAAATTATTTGGAATTAAAAAAATAAAAGCATGTCTTATCAAAGTCTAAGGGTTAATACAATTCATATCATAGTATTATCCTGAAGTCGCGAGCGCAGTCTTGAAAGCTAGTAGAAAATTATCGTAGAAGTTAAGCATGTTAAGGGTGGAGTAGTGTGATGATAGGTGACCAACCGGGAAGTGAGGACCACGAGTATGTAATTTGACATGAGATTAGAGGTGATTAGAGATTAGAGTGGGAACTGTCAAACAATTCAAATATTGAAAATAGAGAAATTCAAAAAATTCTGAAATATAAATTCAATTTTTTTCTAATTTTTTCAGAATTTTGGCAGGAAATTCTAAAAGGACCTTTAGTCCCAGTTGGTGTTACAAACCGGGACTAAATGATTCTCCATCCGCAGCACAAGACCCGAGGCCACGTGGAGGAACTTTAGAGCATCTCCACTCATGAGCCCGACGAGGCCCCGGCGCCCTTATTTTTCATCCGGACGGCGAAAAACGGCCCAGTCGCGCCCCCAGATCCTCGATTTCGCCCGGATCTGGGCCTTCATCCATCCGGCGAGCCCAGGCCATCCCCGGCCTTCCGGGGCGCGCTCGGGGACTCCGGACGAAACAAACTGGCGCGAAACCGCCGAGAAGATTCGCGCGCGTTCCCGCGGGTCGTGTGGCCCCGACCTGTCGGCGAGAGTGGACGGTCGTCGTCGTCATCGTCTCGTCTTCCGCGCATCGTCTTCCCCGCACGCATCATCTTCCGCGCGCTGTAAAGGCTGCCGCCGCTGGCCGGCCAGCCACGCGGCGAGGCGAGTTAATGCCAGCGCGGCCATATAAACGCGGCCGGCCAAGGCCGCGTTTGGCCGGCCACATTCGCCACCATTCGACCAGAGCAGCACACCTCGCCCACTCGCCCACGCCGACGATCCCCGAGACCATGGCGAACAACTCCGGCGACGATGGGGCGGCGAACAACGGCTTCGGCCGCCGCTCCCTCCACCAATGGGAGGGCCGCCTCCTCCATGCCGCCGGCTACATGGCGCCGCCCGACTTCCGGGCGCCCGGAGGTTGGCGCCTCAGCGCCGGCGGTATCCCCATCCCGCCGCCGCCGACCGGAGCGGCTCTCGACGCCGCCATCGACGAGGTGCTCGAGACGATGTCTGACGAGCAGCGCGCCGAGCCGCGCTTCTTCCCGGACAACCGGGAGGCGTGGACGGCGTTCTTCCGCCGCCGATACGAGCGGGAGCTGGCGGCCTACGACGGGCCGCCCCCTCCTCCGGCGCAGAACAACGCCGCCGGACGCCGGCGCTGGTGGAGCGCGCCCGGCAGGACGCTCGAGTTCGTCCTCGAGCACATCGAGAACGGGAACGACCCCGTTCTCGAGATGCCGCCGGCGCCGCGGCCGACGATCTCCCGCCGCCGCGGGAGCAGCTGGGTGCCGCGCCGGATGGCGACGTCCGGCTCGTCCGGGACGGCGTCGTCTGGGTCGGCGACGAGATCTGGCTCGCTGTCCTCGGCATCGACGTCGAGGACAGTGAAGAGGGAGCCGGCGAGCGCGCCGAGGCGGAACAGCGGCGCCCTCGTCATCCGCGATGGAGGGGCGCGCGCGTCGCCGCCGCGCCATCGCAGAAGGCCGTCGCAGGTGGACGCCGCCCAGAGGGCCGCCGAGCTCGCCGAGGCGGAGGCGAGGCGCGCCGAGGAGGCGGCGACGGAGGAGGCGATCCAGCGCTCCCTCCGCGACGTCGTCCCCGCCGAGAACACCATGCCGCTCGATGCGGCGCTGGAGTGGTCCCGGCGGGAGTGGGAGCGCGAGGAGGCGGAGCAGCAGCGGCGGCTGCTGGACCTTGCCGCCGCCCAGCGTCGCGCCGAAGCCGCGACCCTTCCTCGCCGCGGCGCGCTGCCCGTCGTCAAGCTGGAGGAGTCCAGCGACGACGAGCTGTACCGCCCAACGCCGCCTCGTTTCGGCGATGCTGGACAGGGCTCCAACCGCCAGGCGGCGCCGCCGCAGGACGACGAGTCCTCCTCCGACGACGGCGGCGACTACACCCGTTTCTACCGCCATTTCGGCATGTTCTCGATGTGCTCGAGGACGAACTCGAGCGTCCTGCCGAGCGCGCTCCACCAGCGCCGGCGTCCGGCGGCGTTGTTCCGCGCCGGAGGAGGGGGCGGCCCGTCGTAGGCCGCCAGCTCCCGCTCGTATCGGCGGCGGAAGAACGCCGTCCACGCCTCCCGGTTGTCCGGGAAGAAGCGCGGCTCGGCGCGCTGCTCGTCAGACATCGTCTCGAGCACCTCGTCGATGGCGGCGTCGAGAGCCGCTCCGGTCGGCGGCGGCGGGATGGGGATACCGCCGGCGCTGAGGCGCCAACCTCCGGGCGCCCGGAAGTCGGGCGGCGCCATGTAGCCGGCGGCATGGAGGAGGCGGCCCTCCCATTGGTGGAGGGAGCGGCGGCCGAAGCCGTTGTTCGCCGCCCCGTCGTCGCCGGAGTTGTTCGCCATGGTCTCGGGGATCGTCGGCGTGGGCGAGTGGGCGAGGTGTGCTGCTCTGGTCGAATGGTGGCGAATGTGGCCGGCCAAACGCGGCCGGCCGCGTTTATATGGCCGCGCTGGCATTAACTCGCCTCGCCGCGTGGCTGGCCGGCCAGCGGCGGCAGCCTTTACAACGCGCGGAAGACGATGCGTGCGGGGAAGACGATGCGCGGAAGACGAGACGATGACGACGACGACCGCCCACTCTCGCCGACAGGTCGGGGCCACACGACCCGCGGGAACGCACGCGAATCTTCTCGGCGGTTTCGCGCCAGTTTGTTTCGTCCGGAGTCCCCGAGCGCGCCCCGGAAGGCCGGGGATGGCCTGGGCTCGCCGGATGGATGAAGGCCCAGATCCGGGCGAAATCGAGGATCCGGGGGCGCGACTGAACCGTTTTTCGCCGTCCGGATGAAAAATAAGGGCGCCGGGGGCCTCGTCGGGCTCATGAGTGGAGATGCTCTTAGTCCCAGTTCGTGAGCACAACAGTAATTTAGTAGCGTGGATCAAGAATAACCATTCAATAGGCTTTGCCCACAAGCATATAACTTGTGGTTGAATGGCCCACTCCTTGTTCCATGTGTTTCTCAATATGTCCACTTTCTAAATTAAAAATATATCCTTAAAACAGAGCTACTATTTGGATCTGTGTGAAAAGCTACCCGATGTCTGATAGACCACTCCATAAATAGTCGCGGTAGCAAGATGGCGATTCGGTCAATCGCCTTACTAGTGCTTGTTCATGTATTCGATTGCCACAGCAGCATGTAGTGCTGCCCCGATTGGAAGAGCACCCTCGTCAACTAACAAATACGGCGAGTGCACGTGGCTGATATCTTTGTCGGCTCCACGGACACCGACACTAAAGAAGACAGCTGGGATCTTCTCTGCGTAGAACCCAAAGTCCTCTGCCGCCATCACCTGAGGGCACAACCTCATGTTGCCCTCTCCGAGCATGCTCTCCGCCACCGCCTTGGCATGTGTGTACACACTCTCGTCGTTCACAGTCGCTGGGTATGGCCGGAGCTCCTCCTCCATGAAGTCCACCATCACCGTGCACCGCCCCACCACTCCCTGGCCCTCGATCACCTTAATTAATTGATCACATTGTATTAGTTACAAGATATTAAACTACATATTAATTTTTTAAACATGGTAAAGGATCGATTGATCTCATGCTCATGATGTTAATTACCTCTTTGATCCTCTTCTTGAGATAGGATAATCCTTGTGTGGTCATACTCCTAAAGGTACCTCCCAAAGTCACAGATTCTGGGATAACATTGAAAGTCTCGCCTCCTTTGATGAAGGTCACTGAAACCACCTGCATTGATTAAACAATATCTGGTCATGGTTGATCAGACGCACACATACACTGATAAACAGTTAGTACTAGTGCGATTAGTAGCAAATGTATAGTCCACCATTATCAACACGTGTTTGGTCCAACAGGATTATTGTATTCTGTCTCCCCGCTCTTCCTTCTTTTGTCGTCTCTCTACCACCACCCCTACTACTCTTTTTTTTTTACAAACGAGGGGTCTTGAAGGACCCCGACAGCTGCTATTAATTCATTAAACGGTGGATACATCTTACAAACAGGCCTCTGAATGAAAAGGATATTACAAGACTGGCCTGCATATTTGCATAAAGGACCTCGAAAATACAGAAAGAAACTCGATCATGTCCTCGGTCCTCTCCACCATGGATGAGCCTCCATCGTCGGCCTCCTTGACGTCGGCGGGGACGAACCACTTGCCAGCAGGAAAAAGGTGATTCCGACGAGAAGCATCGAGAGGGGCCTCCCATCTGGAGGTTGAACAGAACGCCATCCTGGCGTCTGAAGGCGCCACCCTTGCGGCAATAGAACGCAGAGGCAACTTGTCCTCACACGCTCTCATGTTGACCAACCTACTTGGGTTTTCCCCAACGTTTAAATACACTGGCTTAACCCCATGGGCCAATTTTCATCTTTGTGTCTCACCACCCAAAAAGTCTACCCCTTAGCCGTGCACCTAACGATAAACACTACATTCTCCTATGTTGATGTTTTGCAGACAATGGCTCACCTCATCCTCTGCCATGAGTGGGTGTCAATCATAGAGTTGGTATCCACCATTATTGTTACGAGGTAATCAAATACGGGGAGAGAAAAGTCAAAGCAACCACTTGATGAATAGCAAAAGAAAGATGTACCGCGCTTTGAAGGGGGTCAATTTCGCGAGCAACGAGCTGCTGGAGGCTCAGGACGGTCGACGAAGCAACTACCACCGGGTCGACTGCATCATGGGGTACGGCCGCGTGTCCACCCTTCCCAGTGATGGTCGCTTTGAAACGAGCAGATCCGGCGAGGAAAGGTCCAGGCCTAGAGCCGACAGTGCCCACCGGTAGATGTGTGTCGACGTGCATGGCAAAGATGGCCTCCACATCATCGAGGACACCTTCCTGCAACACATGGTACCCGCCAGCATGACCCTCCTCCGCCGGCTGGAAGACGAGCTTCACCGTGCCCTGCTTGGTTAAGCATGGCAAAAGAAAAAGAAAAACACATTAGTATATACCGTGGATTTGAAATCTGAAATTCTCAGCCACATCCCAGGATTTGCGATCAGCATACAACCATCTTGCAATACTGAATTTTAAACTAAGTGATGTGTAATTTTAGAGGACTGAACATTCAGGTAACTCAGTGCTACCCGGTACAAGATCCCGTCCAAGCGGGTGTACACGTACCTTGAGATCATCTTTCCGAGACTGAAGCAGCTTGGCAGCTCCGAGCAGCATGGCCACGTGAGCATCGTGCCCACAGGCATGCATCTTACCATCTTCCTTGCTTTTGTACTCCCATTCCACCATCTCCTGCTTATGCCGATGGATCAATCACACAATCAAGTGACAATCAAGTATTTAATCTGTATTTTTTATACATCAACATACATGCACAAACCGCCAACAATTCTCCATAAACATCTAGTATTTTCTACGATCCATACACAAAAGACAAAATGTGTAGTGGTAGCATAAGATTATGAACATGGTGCATGGAATTAACAAATTGTGTCATTGTCGACAACCGTGACGATTGTCATACGAAGCCTCACCTTACGCATGCAATTAACAACTTGTGCGATTATCTATTGATTGCATTATTTTTTAGAGAATATGTCCTGGGAGACATATCTGTCACATAGAAGAAGAGGCCGATGGCCGATACACAACGCCAAGAATGGCTACAACACACCGCTAATCCGAAGACTAGCCACCACGCACTACAACAACAACGATACAAGGGCCTCGCCCAAACTGAACCACAAGCCGCGTCACGACCAACGCCAAGCAACTCCGAAGAAACGACCTCCTCCGAACTCTCCTCGTCAACGTACCAGCAACCCTTGAGCGCCTAAGAGTCGGCAGGCGGGTGGCAGGACTTGGCCAGCCCGAGAAAGGTGCCACCTTGGAGTCGCCGACGACGGTGTACATTGCGCCTTGGAAGCTCAACCTTGAGCAGTAGCAACGCCAGAGCGACACCGCGCCAGAACCGTGTGCTCCACAAGTACGTGTCCCGAAAAGCGATGCTTTCAAGAAAGGAACGATGTCGAAGACGCCGCCACCGCCGATCGGCCAACCCGATCTGGGTTTTCACCCCGGAGACACCACCTCGAGTAGGTGAAGGTGCGAGCACTCCTCGATGACGCCTCCAAGGAGGGGAGCGACGCCCGCAAGCGCCGCCATCACCGGCTCCGACCTAAGCCCGAGCAGATTTTCATCCGGAGTCTCGTGCACCTCACCCCAACTCACGAGGCCTTGGAGCAGCACTGTTGAAATATTGGGCCATTTCATATGAGCCAATAGTAGATTTCAGAAATTCCTAGAAATCTCAAAGCCCATGTGTGTAAGCCCATTTGGAATGCAGCCCAAGTTTTTGGCTGCACAAAGGCAAGGGGTGGGAGCTAAGTTTAGTCCCATATGGGAAGTTGGGAGAGATGTAGACCAACATATAAGGTGGGGTGTTGCACCACTTGGTAAGTGAGTGAGAAGAGAAGTGCCACACGCGCGCTCCTCCTCCTCCTCCTCGCTCGCTCGTCTCGTCTCGTCTCGACACGACACGTCACGACGCGCGCTCGCGCGCGCCGCGGTTTGCGGAATTGAGCCTCGGAGCCGAGCTTATCTTTTTGCTGCACAGGAAAACCGAACGTTTGACCGAGTCCTTGACGGACGCGTCACAGCTAGCCAGTTCGGGTCGCTCCCGGATCGTGGGCTACTGTAACCGACTCGGACGTGCGACGTGGGCGTGGCCCACGTTGCCTAGGGTTTTTCCGCTGTGCGTCCGCGCCTATATAAACTCTTGCCTGGCTACACGCCGTACACACCTGAAACCGATCTAGGGTTTTACCACCTCTCGCTGCTTGCGCCGCCTCCGTAGTCTACTCCATCCCGAGCGCCGGCGTGCACCGGCGAACGGGAGAGCAGGTCTCCGGAACCACTCGCCTTTGCGATCCTGTACGGGAGAGGGCGAATTAGGTTTTTGGGAAGCGCTCTGCGCGACTGCTCAAGCTCTTCATCACGGGTCGTCTTCCATCCAAGTCGGGCGGTGCTGCCTACCGCCGTCTTCATCGCCGTCTGCTTCGACCGGTCTTCTCCAACATTGTCATCAACAACGTTACTGCTACGACTACATCTGCAAGCGAACGGTACGTGCGGTCTACTGCTGTTCGTCTGTTCATCATGTTCTGCGAGTACATGTTTAGCTACTGCCTGTTTCCGTTCATCTTGTTGTTTAGTACATCTAGTATGTTCGAGTTACATGTGGTAGTAGCTGCTATTGTCATGTTTAATATTCTGGAATTAATAATGGAAATTGTGCCTAATTATCCAACAATCCAAAAACCTAATTGTAGGCAATTTCCTGAATTATCAATGGCTGGTTTTACCGATGCACTGAGGCCGGATAAATTTACCGGTGTGTACTTTAAGAGGTGGCAGTACAAAGCTGAGCTTTGGCTGACCACGATGAAAGTGTTCCAGATTAGTAAAGGCAAACCTGAAGGAACTATGTCTGACGATGATCAGAAAAAGTTCGAGGAAGCCAATACTATCTTTGTGGGATGCATTCTGAGCATTCTTGCTGACCGTCTGTGTGATGTGTTTATGCACATAAAAGACGGGAAAGAGCTCTGGGACGCACTGGACGCCAAGTTTGGTGCTGCAGATGCTGGCAGTGAACTGTACATCATGGAGAGCTTTCATGATTTTAAGATGACTAAGGACCTTCCTGTGGTTCAACAAGCTCATGAGATACAGTGCATTGCCAAAGAGCTCGAACTCCTTAAGTGTGCCTTACCCGACAAGTTTGTGGCGGGTTGCATTATTGCTAAGTTGCCCCCTTCATGGAGGAACTTCGCCACAGCTCTCAAACACAAGAGACAGGAGATATCAGTTGAAAATCTGATAGCGTCCCTTGATGTTGAGGAGAAGGCTCGTGCTAAGGACACTACTGAGAAAGGAGAGGGTCATGCTACTGCTAACTTTGTCCAGCAGAAAGGCAAATCCTCAGGCAAGAATAAAGGGAACTTCAAGCCCTCTTTCAACAAGCCTGTAAAGACTACAACCTTCAAGAAGAAGAAGCCGAACAGGGACAGGAGTGATCTAACTTGTTTCACTTGTGGAGAGCCCGGCCACTTTTCCAAGGACTGCCCAGAACGCGCAGACCGCAGAGGGAAAAGGGCCAAGAGTGTCAACGTCGTGACTGCTAGCAATACTGATGGGTATGGTAATCTATTTACTGTTCTTTCGGTATTTCAATCTCCCTCTTGGTGGATTGATACGGGTGCTAACGTTCATGTGTGTGCTGACATCTCTATGTTCACTTCTTACCAGGCCGCACGGGATTCCTCCGTCCTAATGGGCAATGGGTCACATGCCTCTGTTCGTGGTGTTGGCACGGTAGATCTGAAGTTCACTTCGGGGAAGATCGTGCAGCTGAGGAACGTGCAGCATGTCCCTTCTATGAACAAGAATCTTGTTAGCGGTTCCCTTCTCTGCAAAGATGGGTTTAAGGCTGTGTTAGAGTCGAATAAGGTAGTCGTTTCCAAGCATGGACAATTTATTGGAAAAGGCTATGAGTGCGGAGGCTTGTTCCGCTTTTCACTTTCAGATTTATGTAATAAATCCGTGAACCATATTTGTGGCGGTGTTAATGATGATACCAGTGTTTGGCATTCTCGTTTATGTCACATTAATTTTGGTTTGATGTCTCGGTTATCCAGCATGAGTTTAATTCCGAAATTCACTATTGCCAAAGGTTCTAAGTGCCATAGTTGTGTGCAATCGAAGCAACCTCGTAAGCCTCATACGGCGGCCGAGGAGAGAAACTTGGCACCTCTAGAACTCATACATTCTGATCTATGCGAGATGAATGGTGTGTTGACAAAAGGTGAAAAGAGATATTTCATGACATTGATTGATGATGCGACTAGATTTTGCTATGTTTACTTGTTGCGAACTAAAGATGAAGCTTTAGACTACTTTAAAATTTATAAGGCTGAAGTTGAAAATCAACTAGAGAGAAAGATCAAGCGTCTTAGGTCGGATCGTGGTGGAGAGTATTTTCCTAAAATCTTTGACGAATTCTGTGAGGAACACGGTATTATTCATGAGAGGACGCCTCCCTACTCGCCCCAATCCAATGGGGTGGCCGAGAGGAAAAACCGCACTCTGTCTGACTTGGTGAATTCCATGCTCGACACTGCTGGTTTATCAAAGGCATGGTGGGGGGAGGCTTTGTTGACTGCATGTCATGTCCTGAATAGAGTTCCTAACAAGAATAAAGATAAAACCCCTTATGAGGAGTGGGTTGGGAGAAAGCCATCACTTTCGTATTTGCGCACTTGGGGATGCTTGGCGAAGGTCAACATTCCCATCCCAAAGAAACGCAAACTCGGACCAAAGACTGTGGACTGCATCTTTCTAGGTTATGCTCAGCGGAGCATTGGCTATAGATTTTTAGTAGTTAAATCCGAGGTACCTGATATGCATGTTGACACTATAATGGAATCTCGTGATGCAACATTTTTTGAGAATATGTTTCCTATGAAAGATATGCATAGCACTGCTAGATTTTCTTCTGAGATAATTCCTGAATCTAGTGCATCTGACGATTATTTTGAGCAACCACATGAGAACGTTTTTGAGAACGTTCATGAGAAGGATGACAATGAAGCTCCTACAAGGAGCAAGAGACAGAGGACTGCAAAGTCCTTTGGTGATGATTTCATTGTGTACCTTGTGGATGATACTCCCAAATCCATTGCTGAGGCATATGCATCATCAGATGCAGATGATTGGAAAGAAGCTGTCCAGAATGAGATGGACTCGATTCTTTCTAATGGAACATGGGAATTATCAGAGCGCCCCCATGGCTGTAAGCCTGTGGGCTGCAAGTGGGTGTTCAAGAAGAAGCTAAGGCCTGATGGTACTATTGAGAAGTACAAGGCGAGACTTGTAGCGAAAGGCTACACACAGAGAGAAGGCGAAGATTACTTTGATACCTATTCACCTATCGCAAGACTAACCACCATTCGAGTACTACTTTCCATGGCTGCCTCCTATGGTCTTATCGTTCATCAAATGGACGTAAAGACAGCTTTCCTCAATGGAGAGTTGGAAGAGGAAATCTATATGGATCAGCCTGATGGATTTGTGGTAAAAGGTGAAGAGACAAAGGTGTGCAAGTTGCTAAAATCTTTATATGGCCTGAAACAAGCACCTAAGCAATGGCATGAGAAGTTTGACAGAACTTTAACTTCTGTTGGCTTTGTCGTTAATGAGGCTGACAAGTGCGTTTACTATCGCCATGGTGGGGGCGAAGGTGTTATATTGTGTTTGTACGTTGATGATATTCTCATCTTTGGTACAAACATGAAAGTAATACATGAGGTCAAGTCTTTCTTGTCAAAGTGCTTTGATATGAAAGATCTGGGACAAGCTGATGTGATCCTGAACATCAAGCTAAATAAGAACGAGAGTGGGATTACTTTATCGCAATCCCACTATGTTGAGAAGATCTTGAGCCGGTTTGGCTTTATTGATGGCAAGTCTTCTCCAACACCTTATGATCCCAGTGTGATATTGCGTAAGAACAAGAACGAACCAACAGATCAACTGAGGTATTCTCAGATCATTGGTTCACTCATGTACTTAGCGAGCGCGACAAGACCTGACATCTCTTTTGCTGTGAGAAAGTTGAGTAGGTTCATGTCAAACCCGGGTATTGATCATTGGCATGCACTTGAAAGGGTCATGCGCTATCTATGTGGTACAATGAGTTACGGGATTCACTATTCAGGGCACCCTGCTGTGCTTGAAGGATATAGTGACGCAAATTGGATCTCTGATGTAGATGATATCAAAGCCACTAGTGGGTATGTGTTTACCTTTGGAGGTGGCGCCGTATCATGGAGATCATGTAGGCAAACCATATTGACGAGGTCAACTATGGAAGCAGAACTTACTGCTTTAGACACAGCCACTGTAGAGTCAGAATGGCTGCGTGAGCTCTTGATGGACTTGCCGGTGGTTGAAAAACCTGTGCCGGCCATCCTCTTGAATTGTGACAACCAAACAGTTATTGTCAAAGTGAACAATTCTAAGGATAACGCGAAGTCATCAAGACACGTTAAAAGACGTTTGAAGTCTGTCAGGAAATTGCGAAACTCCGGAGTAATAACTGTTACGTATATTCAAACAGACAAAAACCTGGCAGATCCCTTTACTAAGGGGCTATCACGCAATGTGATAGATAGTGCATCGAGGGAGATGGGTTTGAGACCCATAGATGTTATGCCATAGCGGTAACCCAACCTTTGTGATCGGAGATCCCGTGAATTAGGACCTGGGAAAACAAGCTAGTGGTTTAACTGAGGAGAGTATTCTGTAACCCTCTCTAAGTGAAGATGCAAAACTCTCAAAATCTGTAAGGCAGGTTGGCAACATGCCTTAATGTGTTTCTGTTGGCTATGATTAGCAAAGATGCTGTCCTACAGAGCATTCTTGAAAGAACACACCTATATGAGTCCGACTGTTAAACGTCGCAGTCTATGAGATTTGGGTGATCTCTAGTAAACTCATGAAGAGACCATGGAGTACGACGCATATGCTCCAACCTGCGGGGTAGGCTACTGGCAGTCATGTACTGGTTATGACTTTGAGTGAAATCTTGACGCACAAAACTTGCAATTCAAGGCATAGTCCATTGTTCAAGTTGCTGATAGACGTAGCTTAAGGTTCTAGGCGGAAGTTCAACTTAACAGTCTCTGCTGAAACACTGGTATATAAACAAGTAGTGAGGTTTGGCAAATCTCTAAATGGGCATTTGAGATCTGGTGGGGGATTGTTGAAATATTGGGCCATTTCATATGAGCCCATAGTAGATTTCAGAAATTCCTAGAAATCTCAAAGCCCATGTGTGTAAGCCCATTTGGAATGCAGCCCAAGTTTTTGGCTGCACAAAGGCAAGGGGTGGGAGCTAAGTTTAGTCTCATATGGGAAGTTGGGAGAGATGTAGACCAACATATAAGGTGGGGTGTTGCACCACTTGGTAAGTGAGTGAGAAGAGAAGTGCCACACGCGCGCTCCTCCTCCTCCTCCTCGCTCGCTCGTCTCGTCTCGTCTCGACACGACACGTCACGACGCGCGCTCGCGCGCGCCGCGGTTTGCGGAATTGAGCCTCGGAGCCGAGCTTATCTTTTTGCTGCACAGGAAAACCGAACGTTTGACCGAGTCCTTGACGGACGCGTCACAGCTAGCCAGTTCGGGTCGCTCCCGGATCGTGGGCTACTGTAACCGACTCGGACGTGCGACGTGGGCGTGGCCCACGTTGCCTAGGGTTTTTCCGCTGTGCGTCCGCGCCTATATAAACTCTTGCCTGGCTACACGCCGTACACACCTGAAACCGATCTAGGGTTTTACCACCTCTCGCTGCTTGCGCCGCCTCCGTAGTCTACTCCATCCCGAGCGCCGGCGTGCACCGGCGAACGGGAGAGCAGGTCTCCGGAACCACTCGCCTTTGCGATCCTGTACGGGAGAGGGCGAATTAGGTTTTTGGGAAGCGCTCTGCGCGACTGCTCAAGCTCTTCATCACGGGTCGTCTTCCATCCAAGTCGGGCGGTGCTGCCTACCGCCGTCTTCATCGCCGTCTGCTTCGACCGGTCTTCTCCAACATTGTCATCAACAACGTTACTGCTACGACTACATCTGCAAGCGAACGGTACGTGCGGTCTACTGCTGTTCGTCTGTTCATCATGTTCTGCGAGTACATGTTTAGCTACTGCCTGTTTCCGTTCATCTTGTTGTTTAGTACATCTAGTATGTTCGAGTTACATGTGGTAGTAGCTGCTATTGTCATGTTTAATATTCTGGAATTAATAATGGAAATTGTGCCTAATTATCCAACAAGCACACCGTCCTCGCTGGATAGCCCTGCCGCCGTCACAGCACCTCGAAGCCGTCGATGCGAGATGCAGACCACCGGAGCGACCGCCATGGGCTCGGGGGAGGAGGCCCCCCATGCCGGCCGACCACCACGGCTGCGGCATCCACGCAGCACGCCGGAGCCGGAGCCCACGTGCCGCCGCCACGCCCCGATGCCGCGGCCCGCACAGGCCCGCAAAGGCCCAGATCGAGCCCTGCTGCCATGCGCCACCACGCCACCGGAGCCTTGCCGCCCGCCGCAGCCACGACCTCACGCCCACCGCACCGCCGCCACGCGCCCTCCCTGCGCCGCCACACGCCGCCACGCCGCCGGGAACCGCCGCCGCCGCCCAGGCCACGGGCCCTCGCGATGAGGCGCCGCGAGAGTGAGAGAGACCCCGCCCCCGTCGTCGGCGGCGCGAGCTTTGCCCGGCCGCGTCCTCCGACGGAGGCGGGGGGGAGAGAGGGGAGGGAGGCCGGCCTCTGGCGGCGGCTAGGGTTTCACCTCCTGTGCCGCCCGAGCGGGGGCGACACGGGAGGGAGGGCACGTTTCAACTGGGTCAAGCTTCATTGATTGCATTATTGAGCTGGGCTGACCTGGATGGGCAGCGCGTCCATGTCGGCTCTGAGCGCAAACACCGGACCAGGGCCGGCGCCACCGGCGATGGTGGCGACGACGCCGGTGTGCGCGACCGGCCAGACGTAGGGGACGCCGAGGGCGTCGAGCTCGGCGCGCACGAGCGCGGAGGTGCGGTGCTCCTGGAAGGCCAGCTCCGGGTGCTGGTGGATCCGCCGCCGCAGCCCCAGCAGCCACGCCTCGAACGCCGGCGCCCGCGCCTCCTCCAGCAGCAGCTCCGCCACCGCCGTCGCCATATCGCCCCTGGTAACGTACGAGGAGATGTGCAAAGCGTAGTAGCTAGCGCTTCGTGGCACGCCTTTGGGAGAGGGCGCAGACCGCAGGAGGAGTTGCAAAGCAGGGAGAGCAGCACGAAATGGTTTCGGAGGGAGGGAAGCCGGGGGAGCTCGTTGTAGCAGATGAAGGAAGGGAAAGGTAGTGTTTCCGCAAAAAAAAAAAAAAAAAAAAGGAAGGGAAAGGTAGTGGAGGTGTAGGTGCAGTGTACGTGATTGGGTGATCAACGCCACCGGCCTCAAAGGACGCCGTCCGCGTCATGTTGATTAGTTAGCTAACTTTTGAGACCTTTTTTTTTCAAGGAGATAGACGTATAGGTTTCTTGCTTCTGAGACTTGAGGTCTGATTTCTAGATAGAACAATAGATCAAGTGAAATGTTGGAAATGGTAACAAAATCCTGTTCTGGGGTGATGTTTGGCTGGGAAATTGTAGTTTGGCTATTTATATGTTATTGCCAATGAGCAACAGTCAACAGTCTGTGGCTTAAGCTTTGGACGGTGTGAATCTTCATTTTACTTTTAGAAGGACGGTTTCTCCAGACCCTATATAATCGTTGGCTTGAGCTGATTCAGCTGAGGAGTACAAGGCTGCATGTTTTTCTGTGGTTGCTGAGCCATAATAAACTTCTGACTAGGGATAACCTTGCCAAACATACGCATGTTTCTGATCCTTTCTGCTTTTTTTTTCAGAGTTCCAAACTAGCCATCATCTGTTTTTTGGCTAAGCTAATCTGGCCAGTCATCTCTGCCTTCTTGGGTGTTGTGGTTGGAACCAATTTTGAATCTATTGCTACATGGTGGCTCAGCAACAACAAGAAGTCTGATTAATGTTATGTGTACTGCTACACTATGGTCCTTATGGAAATTGCCGAATGATATGTGCTTTCAGGGCAACGTGTGGCCAGGCGTGTAGGATTTGTGGAGAAGGATCGCTATGGACCTGGAACAGTGGAAAGTTCTCTCCAAAGATGTATCCGCACTGCTGGCAAGAAACGCCCTGCTTCTGAACAAGAAGAGAGGAGAGGTGATGCGGATAGCGTGGAAGTGATGCACAAGAAGATCCCTAGAGTTGAAGACGTGAACGAAGTTGACAAAGAATTTGCGGCGCACTAAGCGGGGACCAGGCTTTTGGTACTGAAGTTCACTGGGATGTACTAAAAGCTATTCTCTGTGCAGTGTCTTTTGCTCATGGGGGTGCTGGTTAGCTGTAGTGGTGTGGGTGCCTTGAACTTCTGTAGCCCGCTGGTTTGGTTTCAATGAAACCGGAGGGAGCCCCTATTATCTAAAAAAATAATAGATCAAGTGAAAGATCGAGATACAGGTATATGCACCTAGTAGACTAATCCAGTTGGTCAGCGTGTAGGATATACAATCTCAGATATCTGGAGCCAAACTTCTGTTTTCCGCACTGAGATAACAGCTACAAAAGTATCAGAGTCTTTGCTCTAAAAAACAAAAGTATCAGAGTCGCACTGCGGTTTTGAACTATGTTAGACTCTACAGGTATACGAGCACACATGCCTGCGAGCTTTGGCAAAATGCACCACCTGAAAGGCTGAAACACAAACCAAGCCTGTAGTAGACACGTGCGTCTCTCAACTTCAAAGCTACCGCTGCCCTTTCACCAGCTCCCAGTAGAACATATCGATGAAATCTTCGTTCTGCAAAGGGGGAAAAAGGCGTGAGTTCTTGAAGTGGACATGAGCTTCAGGAGAGAAACATGATTAGATGGAGGTTTCTGTTAAAACGTACTCAAAATTTACCCATGTCGACAGACTATATTAGGTACTGTAACAAGTTTCCGCTGATACTGCTAACTCATCTGGTAGAAGTTATTACCTATGTTCCATAATATAAGACGTTTTGGTAGGCTACTTTAGCCTACCAAAACATCTTATATTTAGGAACTGAGGTGGTACAACATTACAGAATTATTATGCGAACACAGCAACAAAGAGATGAATCGGCCTTATTATGTACTGCACCACAATCAAATAGACAACCAACAGATACCAGCAAATAATACCTGCAGAAGCTTCAGCAGTGCATCTCTGACTCTGTCTCTTGATAGTACCGGGGCGTGCGATGCTTTCGGGGCAAGCAGTGGTGAAGGATTAGGTGGTGGAAAAGGCTGAAGTAGCGGTGCGCCATATGGTGGAGGGGGGGCAGTGGGTTGTGGAAAAGGCTGGAGTAAGTGATCACTCTGCCGGTGCTGAGGATGAAGTGGAGGGGGAGCAGTGGGTTGTGGAAAGGTCAGGAGCAAGGGACTACTCTGCCGATGCTGAGGATGAAGTGGAGGGGCAGCGGTGGACTGTGGAAAGGGCATGAGCAAGAGATCACTCTGACGGTGCTGAGGATGAAGTGGAGGAGGAGCAGTCGATTGTGGAAAGAGCTGGGGCAGGGGAGCACTCTGTTGGTGCTGAGGATGAAGTGGAGGAGTAGAGGATAATGTAAAGGGCTGGTGCAATGGAGCACTCTGCCGGTGCTGAATGGAAAGGGGAGGATGAAGTGGAGGCGGGGCAGAGGATGCAAAAACAGCATCAGCTGTTATTGGTTGTGAAAATGTGATGGGAATGTGAGGAAAGAGCAGGTGTTCTGTAAGATTAGAAGGTCGAGTGGTAGGAGCGCTGGTGGATACATGAGCATCCTGGGGCACCATAGTAGCTGATGATGTTCGTGAAGGAAGTAGATTATGCAAGGCAGGAGGCTGCGGTGAAATAGCACTGGGTGTTGCATGCCTAGATGAAGGAACTGCCCTGATAGATTGATTTGCCTGTACTGAACCTGTTCCGCCAGCACCAACACATGCAGCTTCCTGTCCGGAGAGATTATAAAAATGTTATCTCGTGAGAATTACATAATAGAGCTAGATTGCAAAGCAACCAGAATAAACAAAAATGCTCAGTATTCCAAAACAGAATGACACGACGGTATGAAGGTAAGTTTACTTACTGTTAACAATGATGACAATAAATTATATTCAACGTCATTGGGTTCCATGGTAGATGATATTGGCTGCTCTTGTGTATCTTCAGACGAAGGAACAGAAGATGCTACTTCTAGCTCTTCAGAATCACTGAAATTGGGAAAATAAAATGATTTCACAATAAAGCCATATCCTTCACAACTTAAGGTTTTACGGTTCAGATTTTTTAGCAAAAGGGATTAACTCAACTAGACACTACAATAAACTTGCATTATTTCCCCTCTGGTTTCCTGCAGTTCATTTGTGTGACTCAATATTCATCATTCTGTTGTCTCAACTATCCATTAGCAACCTTTTTAACCTGGTGTTCTATAAAGACCATCATATTAAAATTAAAATATTAACCAGAGACCTGCTTTGTGTTTCTCCCCTGCCATTCTTGTATCATAACACTCAGATTCCCCAAAGCATTATCCTTGATAGTTACTCCCTCCGTCCATAAATATATGAAGTTTTAGACATGTTAAAAGGGAGCTAGATACACATCCTAATGAGTGTATCTACACACTAAAATTAGATTATATACGTACCAAAATAGATGAATCCATTAAAAGCTAAAACATCTTATATTAGTGAATGGAGGGAGTACATTAGAATGAGAAAACGACTAAAACAGGTAGTGATACAACTTTGATCAATAAGTATTTACACGAGGAAATGAATAAAACAGGTGCAGAACATCTAACCTTCAGTTAGCAGAGAGCAAATGGAACTACAAGATGTATTGTATTACAAGCTAAAACAGGGAAGTACTGAAATTTCACATACCTTTCAGTTGCAGAAACCAATTCCTTTGGGGGCACCCTGCAAACTGCATTATGTATCCTGTACATTTCATAAGCGATGTGAGTTCAGCAAGTATAGGGTAAACAATGTAAACAGGGAAGTATTGAATTTTCACATACCTTTTAGTTGCAGAAACCATTTCCTTTATGGGAGACCTGCAAAATGCATTATGTATCCTGTACATTTTGGAAGCGATGTGAGTCAGCAAGTATAGGGTAAACAATGTAACAACTTGAAGAAATGTCTTGCCATCCCTTGTAGTCTTGCGAACCCAAATCAATGGAGATTAGCAATCAATCAAAAAAATGCAGTCAATGAACTAATGTTACATACAGATAGGTTGTGGATACAGGCTAATCTAATGTGTAACTTATCCCATGTAGAATAATTTAACTAATGAATGACTTGCTCAAATAAAAAACAAGACACGCTGCAGGCATTCAGTATTTCTGGTTTGCGCAGTTTATCTGGCTCGGTAGATTCAGTATTTCGCAGACTGCTTTTCGTTACAACAACTACTACGCTGACCTTTATCGATGTGGTTTGTTAGCGTGTACTTACAGAGAACTGGACGAGCTGACAGGTCACAGGTACTATTCAAAAAATCTCAGCATGTGCTCTAATTTCTAAGGCACCAAATGTACCCATATACGAAAAGTAAAAAATAACTACACTGGCCAAAATATACTTAACGACCTTAAACTAGAGCAGATAAAATGAGTAATCTAGTGGATCAGAACACTGTGTGATCGAATGCAGCAAGACGCAGCCTTCCTGGATGCTATGTATTGGGTGGGAGGAAAGAATGTTTGTGGTTCTCAAACTGTTTTCCTCTCAGCTACCCCACATGCACGGTCAATGAGGAAAGCGGTAGATAGTTAGCACAGATCAGGTCCTATGGCTTATATGTTGGGGCTGAAAACCTTGGTAAGTTTACTGGGCTTTGTAGTCATTGCTCATAGGTGTAAGTATCAGTGTACATCAAATCGTCATTCAGTAGCCCCTCCGTTCCAAATTAATTGATGCAGCTTTGGTCAAGTTTGGTCTAGATACGGATGTATCTAGACGCTTTTCAGTGTGTAGGTTCGCTCATTTCGGAGAGCTGTGTCAGTTAGTTTGGAACTAAGGGGGTACTTCGACATAGCAGTAGTTCAGTAACTTAAGTTTTCGACAACTGAAAACCAATACCAAACACGGAATACTGATAGACCAACACAATCCATTTTGAAGTTTCAGTTTTGAACACCCACTCCTAGCAGAAAAATGTGGTGTGAATCTAAGGATGAGCTCAGTACTCTACATGCCAAAATATATCAAGAATGTCTTGGATGATATTCACCGCAATAAGTAGAAAATATTCACCTACTGAAAAGACGTCCCACTTCTTCACATTCCTCAGGATCATAGAACCAAATTCCAATAATTTCGTCTTTAGCATTCCTGTATATTATGTAAGGAACTTGCACCTCGTACTCAAAATTGCTCAAGAGATCTTCAATCAGATTTTCTGCTTATAAGAGGAAGGCAACATAAAATTAGCACATAGTTAGTTGCTGTGCTGGCATTGTAAGTATCAGAGATAATCAACACAATCAATAAACATGTCATAAAAGCTGATATCATTTGATATCAACCAGCAGCACATTTTCTTACAGAGCAAAAAATACGATTTTCAATAAGGTTTTTAAATAAGTGAACCACCTTTTGTGGGAATTTTCCTGTACAGCTCATATATAAACAGAGCAAAAAACAGTATACAGCAATATATAGGAGTACTTAGGATTCCTCAGAGCTCTCTTTCACAATGGAGGGTGCATAGGAATTTCCCCATTGTTTATAGCACAAAAGAGATGCCTTAATTTATCATAAAATCTGAAAGCAAAGTTTCTAACCTGATCATTTATATACTGATATAACAGTTATAAATATAAGCAATCGGTATTGCTTCCCATTTATTCCATAGTTAGCGAATACAGTGATTCAAAGAAAAAACAATTCCTACTAGGTACGATTTATCTCCATATATGTTTAATGGCTAGGCATGATAAATTTCTATAAGGAGTCCATTTCCAGAAATAGAAATGCAAAAATACCTGTATTTCGACGATTCATGATAACAAATTGGAATCTGCATTGGGTGTTCCTGCAAGATTATAAGGTCTTGTTACAAAATGCACACTCTGAAGAGCTTATATATCCAACAAAATTTGCATTTCAGAAAAACACATGAGGGCATGTGGTCAGAAGTATCAAAACTATAAATAGTTATAGATGCTGAAAATCTCGAATTAATGTTTTACAGTAGGCGCTCGCACTGTAATATTTCAGAAGCAGACATCACTGAATTTACGTATGACCTATCGTAGGATCAGCAACACACGATGCAACATAGGTGTTCAGAGATCGACTGCAAAATACTAGCATCGTCTGAAACCACCAATAACTGATAACCTGTGACAGACAGAAACTACCCACAAATATCAATAAACAGTACTGAAAGTTCCACACCAGTACGTGTTTATTAATATTTTGGAAATCTAACAGAAATGATGCTGCAAGTGGAACAGCATGAAAGTAAGAACTAGCAATGCTTCCCCTGGCAACAAAATCACAATAATCTTTCGCTATACAGGGCAGTTCTGAATCAAACTACAACAAAGCAATACACAGTGCAAATACCAAATCATCACCGCACCATTTGATTCCCATTTCATCTAGAAATCCACTCCAATGCTCTTATAAAATAATCCACAACACGCGCACCCAAGTTGTACATTCAAGTAACTCCGGGAATTCTGCAAGCACCCACTGAACATCACAGAATAGTAAAAACCAGTGATGATTTTCCTAGAAACCAAGTCCTAACAATCTTCGCTATTCAGAGAACGGCTGAACCACAACACAAGGCACGGTACAAACACAATACCAGCAAGACAATCAATTCTCTTCTCTTTCAGAAGGTGATTTTAGTTTCTCTTATCTAAAATCCACACCACTGGCTTTCAGGTAAAAGACCAAGTAAACTGTAGGAGTTTTGCAAGCATCGGGAGAACAACCCCAACCCATAATATGGCAAGGCGAAAGCACACACACTAATCGACCGAACCCAATATAATACAGCCATACAGGGCAGTTCTGAATCAAACTATAACAAAGCAATACACAGTGCAAATACAAAATCACCACGACACCCATTTGATTCCCATTTCTTCTAGAAATCCACTCCAATGCTCTTATCTAAAAATCCACGACATCCACACTCAAGTAACTCTGGGAATTCTGCAACATCCGCTGAACATCACGAAATAGTAACAACCAGTGACGCTTTTCTTAGAAACTACTACGTCCTAACAATCTTCGCTATTCAGAGAATTGCTGAACCACAACACAATACACGGTACAAGCACAAAATCACCAGGCCCATCTTCAGAAGGTGATTTTAGTTTCTCTTATCTAAAATCCACAACATTCAACTGTAGGAGTTTCGCAAGCATCGGGAGAACAACCCAAAATCAAAAACACTAATCGACCGAACCAATGTTGCAATCCCACGGTCCGTGAGATAGGGATCGTCGCAGCACAAACCTCTTGACGACGAAAAGCGACCCCTCCACGCCCTTCCGGCTCTGCAGAAACACACGCGCAGATACACAAATCGAAAACCATCAGGAACCGCTACAGACCCGAAACAGGGCACGGAGAGGGGAGGAGGCGGAGGGGCGGCAGGGCAGCAGCATACCCATTGCCTGGTGCTCGGGTCGAAGCTGTAGGCGGTGACGTGCGCGGCGGTGATGAGGATGTCGGCGACGGCGGGGTCGAGGCGGCGCAGCACGGTGAGGTTGAGCAGCCGCGTGCCCTCCCGGTCCGCCGCCAGGTTCGGCCTCACCTTCCGCCTCCCGTGGCCGCCCCGCGCCATGGATGGGCCCTCGCCGGAAACCCTAGCGGCCGCGCGGCTGCGGGTCTGGGGTTTTGGACGGAGCCGCATGGGGAGACAGGTGATCGCTGACGAGGGAAATGGGAAGGGCGGCGCTCTGCTCTCCTTTTTGCCTCACGGCGCCGCGGTGGCAAGTGTCAGCAGTCTCGGTGCGACGACGCCACTTGTCAGACGGTCGGTGCGGTGGGCCGGACCCACTAGTCAGTGACATGTACGGCGGTTCAGGCTAGTCTGATGGGCCTATGACGAACATGCGGACCTATTTTGGTTTTTGATCCAATTAGTCAAAGTAAAACTTTTGCAACGTTGTTTACAAAAAATATTTCACAATTCGAAACCAACAAAGCTTTTTTTTAACACTCAAGACCCCTCTTTATTGATAAGAAATCTTAGAAGAGCTCTAAGCTCTCTGTAATTGAAGAGCTATGGTTGATCCACTTGTTAAGCGGTGGTAACAGCGTCTGTTAGAGAGCAAGGGCGGTTTTGTATGGTCGGTTCAGTATATTTTCTTTGTTTTGGGAGAGGTCGGTCAACACACCGCCAGTCTTGCATCCCATGGACTGACAAGAATCAAATCTAGCATGACAGTGTGTGCTTCTGCTGATATTACATCATTGACATGCTCCAGTTTTGTCAGTCTCGGGGTGCGGTGGGCCAGGACTCTCAAGTCAGTGACAATGTACGGCGGTCCAGGTTCATTGGGCTCATCTGATGGGCCTATGAGGGACATGCGGACCTATTTTGGTTTTTGATCCAATTAGCCAAAGCAAAACTTCTGCAATTCAAAACCAACAAAGCTTCAAAAAGGGGAATGGCTTATGCTCAGACTAGTGTAGATGAACCTAAACTTAAAATGATTGAGAAAACAAGTAAAGTGGGCCAAAGGATGATTGGTCAAACATAAATCTTTACTATTAAAGCAGAACCCGTGGTGTGGTGAATGTTCGGTGTCACACTTCACCTTAACTATGGAAATGCCAACACAACGAGTAGGAGCCAGAAACAGAACATCTTCCGCTCGCCCAATTTTTTTCGCCTTACGAGCAGACGACATGGTTAAGATCCGATCAATAAGGAGATCTTTTAGCGCCCAAGCATTAAATTCTCACCCGCAACAGTGCTTCACCTCCCGTAGCCGCCCACGCCATGGATGGGCCCGCGTCCGCCCGCCCCTTGCCGGAAACCCTAGCGGCCGCGCGGCTACGGGTGTGGCGTTTGGGATGGAGCCAGAAAAATATGGATTCAATTTAGCCACACGACATCTCGAGATTTAGGTTTGATCATCCAGCACCGACATGTCCCACATCGAGGATTCGAAGCCAAAGGCAGGGTCCTCCCATATGTTCGGTGGAAGGATAGCGCGCCAACACCTGATCTCGTCACGCCTCTGTTGGCCGGCCACACATGGCACCGGCGGCATCAGAACTTTCCTCGCGTTGAGGAGATAACAGTCGGGGAGCTAGGAGTCGTTCCATCTCACCAATGTGTTCTGGCAGGACAAAATTACATATTACATACTCTGCAAAGTTTTGCTATTTAGATATATCATCCATGATTCCATTGATGGCCCACAATTCAAAGACACATCACAAACCCAAGTCAATGAAACTACCGATCATAAGAATGCTACTTTTCTACACTAGCCAAACAATAGATGAAAGATTTAATATCAAACAAATCAATACGAGTAGTGATGTGGAAGAGAGGAAATTGCCTCAAAGAACAGAGCAAGAGGACGGTAGATCTGAAGAGGGGAGGATTCCCCAAAATTAACCCAACATAGTCCATCAGTATAGCAACAACCAATTGATGCAATTGAACCTGGTCATGATTATTATACGTCAAAAGAAATATACTCAAAGATGGAAAGTACATAACAAGAGAGGTAAACTACCATCAATCTCACAGTAAGTGCATAACATAAGCTGCAGCATCGACTCAATTAAGTTGCTCAAAACAGGACACTTTTACATTACGATGGATGCATATAAATAATGTCTCGGTAACTGAAGAGCAAATTAAGATGATAAACATCACAGGCCACACCTAAGAAATACGGTCCACAGCAAGGAACTGACCAAGTGTGGCCATCGATCGGTCCATCTTTTTAAGATGTTTGCCTATGTTACATTTCCTCCATCGCGCCTAGGCTCTGTTTGCCCCTCCAGAATCAGTTCCGCCTTGCGCAGAGACTTCTTCCTTTTAGGCTTCTTCTTTGTGGGGATGGGGATGGGGTCCTCTGTTACATTTCCTCCATCGCGCATAGGCTCCTTCTTTGTGCACTCCTTGGTGAGTATGGGGATTCCTTGATCATCACAAGGTAGTAGAGCTTTACGGAGACGCCGGCTGAGAACGCAAGAGACAAACTTGTCTGGTATCGAGTCCGCCAGAGGAACAGATGTGACTATCTTCTTGTGCATGTCAACAGCAAGCAGGTAGCAGGCTTCGTTCGGGATGAACTTCCCCTTGTATGGGTTCTCGTAGCACTTGCCAAGCACCAAGTAGACAAGGTCCACGTTCTTGGGGCTCAGGAGGGGGTACATGGGCGTTAAGTCTTTGGGCAGGTCGCCAAACCCCTCGAACCCCCACAGGTTCTGCAGGCTGAACTTGTGCTCCAACTCCCAATCTCCCATGGCTCATCCTGGTAGGGATCCAGCAGCTTCCACACAGTGACGGTGCGGTTCTTGAGTTTGACGTGGTTCTCAAAGCCATCAATGGAGACGAACCTGATGGAGTTACAGACAACGGCAATGGTCCGGAACGCAACCGGCTCCGCCACCCTCTTGTTGTCGCGGTGGTGGACCCCCTCCTCGACGGGCAGGGGGATGAAGCCGAACTCCACCAGGCCGCCGCTGTTGTCTTGGACGACGAGGGCGTCGTCGCAGCTGCAGTAGGAGACGCCACAGAGGAGGTCCACCCAGTAGGTGCTGCCATCGAACGAGAACTCCATGTCCGTCTCGTCCACGATGAGTTCCGGGTAGCTGCAACCCTTGCGCTCCAACCAGGGCCGCGACGACGAGGACGGCCGCCACAGGCAGAGAGAACCGCCCTCGTCGACGCCGTTCAGCAGACCCGTATGGACCAGTGCGTAGACGTTGTTGCCCTTGGAATCGTATGGGCGCACGATGGAGACGTCGGTGCTGAGGGTGTAGATCCAGGAGGGGTTCTCCGGCAGCGGGATCAAGCGGAGCGACAAGGCGACGGCGTCGTAGATGAGATAGGACATCCGGCCTCCGTCGCCCCAGAATTCCAGCCTGATGACGATGACGGTCTTGTCGAGAGCTACGATTTCGGCGGACAGGCTGCCGCCAAGGATGGCTAGGTACGAGAAAACCGGAGGAGGTTTGTCCGCGAGACGCACTCCGATCTTCATGTCCTTGATCCTCTCGTTGTAGATCTCGATTACTTCTTGGTCTGCGTACCCGTCCGCCTTCCTGTCCTTGCACTCGAGGATGAAGAGCCGGAGGTTCTTGTCGGCGAGGTCGTCATCGCCGTCCGAACGCACGCGGCTTTCAAGCACGCACTCGGAGGGGAACATGAGGATGGATCTATGGAGGCGTCGGCGGCAGGGAGGGGAGGGGAACGACAGGCTCGGCTAGGTTTTCTTCCGGACGCGGCGCAACTCTTTTCTAGTAGGTCTCGATCGATGGGATTCGTGGTGGATGTCGTGTCGGATTGTGTTAGTAGCGGACGGTGGATCTTTTTTTTTTTGTCATGGGACGGTGGATCTGCAGATCGGCCATGAGGTCGGGCTGGGCCGACTTCCGGCCCGGAAAATCACCTTCTATATTCACCCTGCTTCTTTGCATCGTACGGAATTTTTACGTCATAAATTTTTTGTTTAAACTTCGCAAGTCAAGAAAAATCTCTTCTCTACAAATAATACGGGGATGCGACGTGCGTTGGTACGTACGTCACGACGTTTTGCAATTTAGCCCCTAAAGATTTACAAAATCAACCCGCAGTCCCTTCTTGATTAACCGGCTCCCGCCGTCCTTGCGTCGTCTTTCTCGATTGGAACCACACCGCGCTCGGGAAGGCGGTATAGCGAGGCCGGAGACGGCGGCCACCGACTGAAGGGGCCGACCGGAGTGGGGGTTGTGCTGGCGGCGGAGCTCAAACTATGGAAGGAGCCATGATATGACAAGCACGCGCTACAGGTCACGTAGTAGCTCCGTCTCCTCTGTCTCTTGACCCCCTGTTTTCTGTCAGATTCGTCCGCCCCATGGCAATACAAGAGAGAAAGGAAGGCAAGGAGGCCTGCGTTGCCGACTAGGTGTGGAAGAAGAGCAGCATGGTCTAGGACAGGAGGCGCGACGCGGCGCGGTTGAGAGGAGCAGCAGGCGTCCGGAATGCGATGAAGAGGAACGGCATGGGGCGTAGTGATTTAGAGTGAGGAGCAGTCAGGGAAGCAGATACATAATACTTAATGCGTTGCCTTTTTTTAGGCACTCCATATGTATCGATGCTTTACTGATCTTGCTTGAATTCATGCTGGATTTTGCATTTTATACCAACTTTGCTTTAGCATACTGGTATATTTGGTACTCTTTGGTCTTCAATAAACTGGTCCATGGCAATATAAAAAAGCACGATTTAGAGAAACTAGATTTTTTCTATCTACAAATGCATGGTTGCATACTGTTGGTATAGTGAAAGTTCAACAAAGGGGCAATGGTTCACTGTATCTTGATAGAGAAGTGGACTAAATTTATGTGTCTCATTTATTTTCATATTTAATTTGGATAATTTTCGGTAATATTTCATATGAGTAATTCTATTGCAACGCAATTGATGTATGAAAGTTGAAAAAAATTCAGCCAAATTAGAGATGACGGACATCGATACAAAGACGTCATTTGAGGCAGACCGCAAGGTGACAGATAGATTCTCGTGTACCAAAGCACGCTGCACTTAGAGGTGAGCCAGTCAGCCAGAGCTGGTGGCATCCCAAGCCGGAGAACACTTCAGCTAGAGGCGAGCAAGGGCTTTCCACGACAGAGCATATTGAAGGTAGAGATCGATAAATGGAATTAGGGATGCTAATAGTCTACGCCATTCCCACGGAGCATTGCAAAGCGGTCGAGGGTCATTGCGCACACTAGGAATGAGACAGTGAATGATCAGATCCACATGTCTGTAATATACTGAAAGTTTTATAATCAAAATCTAACAGGAGCAGTACATTATTATCGTAAACTCATATTATATTTCTTATTATATTTTTCTAGTAGGTCTCGATCGATGGGATTCGTGGTGGATGTCGGATTGTGTTAGTAGCGGACGGTGGATCTTTTTTTTTTGTCATGGGACGGTGGATCTGCAATGAGGTCGGGCTGGGCCGACTTCCGGCCCGGAAAATCAGCGTCTATATCCACCCTGCTTCTTTGCATCGTACGGAATTTTTACGTCATAATTTTTTTGTTTAAACTTCGCAAGTCAAGAAAAATATAGATATAATAGAAAAAATATGTATAGCATACAAAAATACGATGTAAAATATACATTTTTGGTATTTTATAACTCATACACCGTGTTTAAATTTATTTTTATTGTGAATCAATAAATGTAATTACTAAGAAAGCAAAACATAAATTTATTTTTATTGTGAATCAATAAATGTAATAACGTACAAATACAGCATGCTCTCCACCAACGTCTTCGCATGTGTGTACACACTCTCGTTGTTCACAATTGCTCGGCATAGTCGGAGCTCCTCCACCATGAAGTCCACCATCGAGGTGCACCTCCCCACCAATCCTTGGCCCTCGATCACTTGAATTAATTGATAATGTATTAGATTAGATATTAAACTAAATCATTTATTGTTCTTAATATGGAAAGAGATCGATTGATTTGTATGCTCATGTTGTCAAATAACTCTCTGATTCCTCTTCTTGAAATAGGATAATCCTTGTGTGGCCATGCTTATGAAGGTACCTCCCAAGGTCACAGATTCCGGGATAAAAGTGAAAGTCTCACCTCCTTGGATGAAGATCACTGAAACCACCTACATTAATTAAACGGTATCTAGTCATGGTTGATCAAACATATACACATACATTCATAAAACGTTAGTACGGTCAAAGTAGTGCTATTAATAGTATATGTATAGCCAACCATTATCAAGATGATAGTTTCTCATAAACAAACCGATTTATTTTTTCTTCTTCGTGATATTCCTCCCTTTGATGCCTCTCTACCAGCACCCCTACTACCCTGACACACTCCCATGTTGACCAACCTTCTAGAATTGTCATCAATGCTTAAATACATTGGCCTAGTCCCATGGGCCAATTTTTCATATCTTGGTCTCACCACCCAAAAAGTCTACCCCTTTCATCCCACACCTAACGATAAACACTACATCCTCCTCTGTTGACATTGTGCGGAGACAATGGCTCAACCTCTGCTCTGCCATGAGTGTGTCAATGATAACTATGAGTTGGTATCCGTCATTGTTGTTGCGAGAACATACAACCATCTTGCAATACTGTATTTTAAACTAAGTGATGTGTAATATTAGAGGCGTGCACGAGGGAGAACTCGATGGTTATCCTACGTGAGTCCCCTTGTTCTTCCCGTGAGTATCGTTCTCCCCAGTATCTTCAGGCTTCTTGTTGCCCGCCATAGCGATTGAAGAACCACGCTACTGTGGCTCTAATACCAAATGTAGGCGCTAGGGTGGCTCGCACACATACATAAAGAGGAAAGAGAACACAATATTTTATGCAGCGCACATGAACTATTGCTTTTCATTTTTGTCGTTGTGGTAGCCACCTCTTCGACGCTCATCTCCTTGATTATCATTGTTATCTCTGTATCTCGCGGCTACTTGACTGTGTGAACTATATCCCTTGTAATTGTGCGGCATGCACTTCTGGTTGTTATAATGATGGGATCGATCATCTTTGGGTCGCGTGTTCTCTTGTTGTGATAGGTGTCCTCACCGTCGTCAAATTTATTGGCTATATTCATGAGTTCTAACACTTTTTTTGGCCTGATGCGACCCATCTCCTCGATGAATTCTGGACGACGGAGCCCAGTATTGAAAGTGTCAACTGCCCGCTCATCGAAGACATCCTCGGCTGAATTTTTGATGATGCTCCACCGTTGGATGTAGGATTGAAGTGACTCATTATGCTTTTGGGTGCAGGATATTATTTCCTCGATTGATGCTGGCCGCTCGTATGTAGACCTAAAGTTGCTGGTAAATTGCTTTGTCAGCTTACACTAGCTTCCGATGGTACCTGCGGGTAGTGTGCTTAACCATGACCGTGTTGCACCAGTGAGGTGTAGCTGCAAGCTCTGCATTGTTGTTACCTTGGAGCCCCCGAGTATTTTCACGGCTTGGAGATAATCCGACAGCCATGACTGTGGTTCTTGCGATCCATCATACTTTTGTTGATCATGGGGTAGCTTAAATCCTTTGGTTACTTGCGTTCTGCAAACCCTGTAGGTAAAGCATGGCGCCCCCATCTTGCCTTCCTCGTCCTCATAATTGTACTCATCCCACTCGTAGCGGGATCTGTTTATTCACGCCTAGCTGATTGTGTTTCTTGAATCTCCATCGTGGGAATTATCGTGCACCCGTCGCGGTGACTTTGATCGTTAACTGCCACCACCGTGTCGAGGACTGCGACGTCTTGGTAAATTCATCATCATATGGAGATATGGATCTTCGATTTCCACTATTGCACTGCGGGATGTTGCGAACTTGCGACGGTGCAGTGAGGCCTCCTCATATGGAGACCTAGATCTTCGGGTTCCACCATCACGCTGAGGGCTATTGCAACGGTGCAGTGATCTGTTTGGACACGGGGCTTCTTCCTTGCGCTATAGTCTATTTCCAACTAACTCGAGGCCCTGGAGAGCGGCTTGGTGCATACCTGACGTGGGCATGCCCTTCGGGTACCCACGGTTTAGTATACCGGATCTAGACCATTATGGAGATGGACCGGCATAAGCAGGGGCGGATCCAGGATTTGAGCATAGGGGGGGCCAAGAAGACATAACCACAAAAGTTCGGGACCCCCACCAACCCCCTCGCGTCGCCTCCTCTAGGACGACCGGGGGGGCGAAACCCTAATCCCCCGCCGCCGCCGCCCCCCTTCCCGAGCTCCCTTCCCCTCGCCGTCCCCCGAGGCTGCTGCCGGCGAAGCCCGGCCGCGCCGGTGACGGGGGCGGCGGGGATCTGCGCGTGGAGCTCCTTGTGCGGCCGCATGGAGGTAGGCGACCCACTTGGGGCTGGGCTCTGCTGGCCGATGCTCGGCCGTCTCCGAGCCCCCGTCCCCCCAGCGCGGCCTCGCCGCTGCTGGCTGGTGCGGTGCCCTGGAGCGGTCGGCGGTGGCCTTGGCGGGGTCCTGGCTCGCCGGGGCGGCGGCCCCGGGTGGTGAGGCGACGTCGTCCGCGCGGCCGGTGACGTTCGCGGATGCTGGTGGCCGACGTCCGGGTCGTGCGGGCGGCAGGGCGACGGCGGGTGTGGGCCGGGTGCGGGCGGTTCCGGCGGCTCGCTCCAGATCCCGTTTGTCAGCTGGCTGTCCATGGCACCCTCCTCCCTGCTGGTCTTTTGCTGTTGGCGTCTGTCGGCGTGGAAGCTGGCTGGTGAGCCGGTTGGGGCGTGCTGGGTCCGGGAGAAATCCTTGGTCTTTCGACCACAGCGGCGGCGACGTCACGGCGGTGCCCGGGCGCCGTTTGCCTTCTTGGAGGCGCTGCTGAGGTCCCATCGCCCCCATCCCCTACCTTTGGTCCGGGCGAAAGCTCAAATCCCTCGGATTGGACAGCGGCGGCGCTGCGGGCGTCGTTCCCTTCTTGGAGGCGCTATCTAGGGCCCTGTGGTAGCCGGCGAGGGTGGCCTGGCTGCAAGGTGTTGGCTTCGTGTTCAGTGGCTGCTCCCAAGCTTTCCCTTCTCTGTTTTGGGCTCCCTCGACTGTAGTTGCTCGCTGCATTGATGTGCTCGTCGCTTGGTGGTGCTCTGCGTGGTCCTTCTCCGGTGGTTTCGTAGGCAGCACCTCCTCTTTGTTCTAGGGTGAATGTTTCCCGTCTGACGGTGCGGCGCCCTTCGATCCAGGGCGAGAGGGTAGGGTCCCTCTTCGGCGTGGAAGGAGGTTGGTGTTCCTCGCCATTGGTTGCGGAGCATCTAGTGTTACCACCATGTCGGCTTGTTGTTCTGCGGTGGTGTGCCTCTGTCTTGGCGCTCGAGCGAGGAGGTCTTCGTCTTCCTCAAGCGGAGCTTTCTCTTCCTATTTTGTGTGTGCTTGGGTGGTGCGTGGTGTTGTAAGCTATTTTCAGCATCCTTGTATCGTTGGCCGTATGGCTTTATTAATTTAAAGCTGGGCATTTTTGCCTTCTGTTAAAAAAAAAGACATAACCACAAAAAATATAATACGTATATAAATTCTTATAAGCACACTATGTACATAAAACTATAACAGTATATATGTTGCAGTTCAAAATAAAGCTACATTTCTGCTAGTCTAAATGTAGATCTACGACCGGGCCTATCAAACAAATCAATAATCTCATCAACATTGATCTTTGCAGCTATTAATCAACCATGTTGGATTCAGTAATTAAAAAATAGCGTAGCAGGCTGCAGCTGCAATACACAGGAATACAATCACTGATCACTGATAGCTATCGGCAATACATGTACATAGGATTCAGATATTCAACAGTACCTTGAAGTGATCACTGATCTCTGATCAGGCGTGGCGTGCGGGACGGCGGGCGGCGTCTTCGGCTGGGCATTCGTGACCTGTCGGCGGCGGCGATTGATAGATGAGATCGTATCCGGGAGACCGAGTCCAACAGGAATACAATCACCAGCGGTTTTTGCCCAGGCTATACTCTACCGTGGCTTCGGCCTTTGTGGCTTCCATTGCCTAATTGTAATTGCTCTGGGCTTAGCTCATTCAGGACACCACGTAGGCCAACCAGCTGGGTAGGATTAGGAATATAGAATTAAGCCTTGGGCTAATGGCCGGAGTATTAAGACTAATACACGTATATATATACTGGCCCCTGTTACATTGCATTGGGGGCAGCCGAAGCATGGGGGTGGCCTGGCCACCGCTCGCCCCCCTAGATCCACCACTGGCATAAGGACTCGATAAGATTGACTTGGAGACAAAGAAAGGTAGTTCCAATACGTATTCGACTAGGACACTTGTAAACCCTAGCATGTTTGCATATATAAAGCCAGGCAGGGGCACCCTAAGAGACAACTCAACTCAGATATCTCATAGATTATAGATCTTAGATTAGACAGATATTAGATACACAACTTCGTCTACGGTGGCTCTCTGTAAACACCATTGTGATCATATACTAGATTGCTAGCAGGACATAGAAATCCTCCAGCGCGGGGACATGAACCTGGGTACATCGTGTGTCAATCTCGTTCCCGGAATCTCTAGTTGCTGCATTCCCTGATCCAAAGTTCTTCATCCGAGGACATTGCCAAGTTAAACCCTCGTCACCAGCTGTTGGTTGCATGATCAGTAGATAAGCTTGCGCTGCTACGAGTGCTACTTTTGGTGTTTTTGGCACGATGTTTCCTCGCTCATCGACTGATAAGAAAGACGACTTGAGGTTTTTTGCCAAAATTTGCCTCTCGCCATTGTCTAGGTTGTCCACCCGAGAACCATGCATGTGGTGCCTGCGGCTATTGGTATAGGATGTGTTCCTACGTTCCTCCCTAACTGCCTGCTTGTTGCGCTGGCTGACTCGCGTCTTGCTCGAATTTGCTTCTTAAATGTAGTGGAATTTTTCCTTGACAATGTAGAGCGTACTGGTATCCCATCAGCACTTCCGTGGTCGAATTTGGAGGTATGAATCCACCATAGTTGACGGCTGCTTTGATTGTTTCCCACTCTGCCATGGACACTCAAACTGTCTCCCTGGGAGCTACGGTTGCCTCAGTTTCTCCTTATGCCCTATACTTAGCGCCTCTTCTGAGGTTTAGCAGGTTGATTACAGGGTTGTTGTCGTCATCAATTTCTTCTGATGTTTCTTTGAGTATCGTGTACACCTGGTGGACTGGGGGCGATTGCTAATGTTGCGGCTGTTAACTGAGGAAAAATTGTTGACTTGTCATCATAGATTTCCAAACCTGACACCCACTCATCCTCAGAACTATAGGAGACATCGCCATAGCGAACTGTGAAGTCCTCTTCGGAATAATTGTTGATGATGTCAGAGTTCTCCTCCGATCCGATGTCTAGTTGATTCGATGATTCTTTGAAGTAAAGGTTTTCCATGATTTTGCCGAGTTCATCGACGACATTCTTCTTACTTTTCGCAGGCTTGATGGTAACTGATGTCTACGCATGTGTCTGTTCTTGTAGACAGTGTTGGGCCTCCAAGTGCAGAGGTTTGTAGAGCAGCAGCAAGTTTCCCTTAAGTGGATCACCCAAGTTTTATCGAACTCAGGGAGGAGGAGGTCAAAGCTATTCCTCTCAAGCAACCCTGCAATTACGATACAGAAAGTGTCTTGTGTCCCCAACACACCCAATACACTTGTTAGATGCATAGGTGCACTAGTTCGGCGAAGAGATAGTGAAATACAAGTAGTAGTAATGATTATGAGTAGTAAATATAATCTGAAATAAATATCGCTGTGAGCAAACATGTAACAAAACTGAATGTAAACGGTGTGCAATGCTTGGAAATAAGGCCTAGGGATCATACTTTCACTAGTGGACACACTCCCAACAAATATAACATAATTGAACCAATAGATACTAACTTCAATATGCAACTCAAAACAATTCTCCAATGGAAAACGAACACTAATCATGCGTAGGGCTACGAAGCACTCCTCAAAGTCCGGATTTCCCCAAACTAGATTGTCCCACACTATCACCATGAACGCACTAGATGGTTCCAACAAACACCAACAATTCATAGAGACATTAAACAAAAAGACACACATAATGCGCACACTAGTCACCTTCACATTACGATACAAGGTGTCTCCGGAGATTACAAATATAAAGCACGGGAGTAGCATAATATCTAAATAATAGCATCTACCAATTCAACTAGATACAAAGCTCACGATCACATAAAGATCACATCATGGGAGAGAGAGGTGAACCACATAGCTACCAGTAGAGCTCTCAGCTCCGGGGGAGAACTACTTCCTCCTCATCATAGGAGGCAGCAACGGCGATGGAGATGGCGGTGAGGTTGATGGAGACAACAGAAACAGCGATGGAGACCGATGGAGATGGCTTCGGGGGCACTTCTCTATCTCGGCAGGGTGCCGGAACAGAGACTTCTGTCCCCCAAAATTCGGCGGCAGCAGCGGCGGAGCTGCGGAACTCTTCTGGAAAATTTGCCGATTGTTTTAGGGTTTTTCATTGGGAGGCTTCTTATAGGCGAAGGGGCGTCGTCAGGAGGTGGCCCAGGCGGGCTCACCATGGGTGGGCGCGGCTAGGGGCTGGGCCGCGTCCCCTGTGGTGTGGCTAGCCTCTGGCCCCTCTCCGGCTCCCGTTTGGTCATCGTCCTCCGTCCGGGAAAAATAGGAGTTTCCGAACTTGTTTCGTCCAATTCCGAGAATATTTTCTGTGTAGCTTTTCTGAAACACAAAAATAGCAGAAAACAAGGAACTGACACTGTGGCATCTTGTCAATAGGTTAGTTCCGGAAATTGCATAAAAACGCCACGAAGTGTAACGAAACACAAGGCAAATGATGTAAAAACAAGCATGGAGCATCAAAAATTATAGATACGTTTGAGACGTATCAAGCATCCCCAAGCTCAACTCCTGCTCGTCCTCGAGTAGGTAAGTGATAACAAAGAATAATTTTTGAGATGACATGCACCATCACAATCTTGATCATCGAAGTAAGAATTAAGTGTGGGGATCAAAAGAACTTAAAATATGGGCATGAAGATATAATCTTGACAATAAAGAACTTAGCAACCATATTATAATATGAAAAAGAATACAAATGAAAGATCATGAACAATGAAACAATGAAAGTCACGTGTGTGTTTAAATCATATGGAAAACATAGCAAATGGTTTTCAGCTTGTCCCTCATGAAAATAGCAAAACATAAATGCATAGGACACCTTCAAATTTAAGAGGGCGACTAGATACAAGTAATTTAAGAACAAGTGAAACCAAAATAATGAATCAATCAATGAAAACTTTGGGACAATGCACATTATAGTCAGAATGGCAACTATGCTCTCTTAGACGATGCATAAAGGTAGAAGGTGGAGACTCAACATAAAAGTAAAAGAAAGGCCCTTCGCAGAGGGAAGCAGTGATTGCAAGTTTTATAAACCTTCAAAAATTATGGTACTTACTAGCTTTGAGCTCTCATTGCCCCCATCATAGGCATCTTGAATAGTTAAAGTAAATGCAAGAACATTTATGAGCATATGCTTGACAAATCATAAGTTGAAAACCTCGTGTCCCGTGAAGTACGAATACCCAAACCTCATGCTACTCGACTTAGGGTCCCAAGCAAGCTCTTGTCATTGTAAGTATATGCGTATCATTGAGAACCGCCAACGGGGTACCTCTGTGCCCGATGACATGGAACAAGCCCACATCAAAATGACAGGACAAACAGACAATAAACACATCGGTATCTCTTTTATTTACCATTGGTATAGCTTTATATTTTGAGATGCGTCGTCGAATGTCCACTATAGGCATGCTGTAAATTTCCACCATGAATTATGCATGGCTTAGATTGGTGGCCCAGGCATTTCTCTAACACATATAAAAACTCCATGATCCCGCAAGATTTCCAACTTGTTTTACATCGCGAGTATCCATAAACAAAAGATCACGATATCAACTCAAATAAGAAGTGCAATGTTGAAATCTTACCCCATAATGACATGGTTTGGCTAATTTCCAACTTACAACTTGCAAGTATAACGTCAACATAAAAGAGCCACAATGTCAAAATTATTAAAAAGAGAAAAGTAAAGTGTGCCATCAGGTTCATGAGAGCTTTACTGACCAATTTTCGCATAACACCGATAAGAGTTTAATTCGAAGGATAGATAAAGGCAAGTCAAATGTACTTTGGAATAGAAAATTTCTAATAGGTATGTATGGTGGACACATTGGCATAACTTGGTTTTTGGGAGTTGGATGCACGAGTAGAGCTCATACTCAGTACAAAGCGAGGGCTAGCAAAAGACTGGGAGCGACCAACTAAGAGAGCAAAAATGGCCATAATCATGCAAAGCGACAAAGCAACATTAAGAGAAGCATAAAATGGCATAAAAAGTCAAAAACTAAATAATCATAGAGGCTTATGGCGACTTTGTATGAGTCTAACATGTTGTAAGTATGCGCCAAGTCAACCCAAATAAAGCATCAAAGGAGAAAACCAAATTAATGCTTCCAAATAATAAAACAACACATGATTTTTTTCAAAGGCTCATTAAGCAATCTCAGTCATTTGAGACAAGTCATGCTACAACAAAAATCACTAAGCATACTATCAAAATGACATCAAGCATGACATGAAAAAGTCTAAGCCGCGGTCTAAACAAGCTCCTTTTTATACCACTTTTTGCATAATTTTTTTTTCTTTTGCAACACCATTCAAACCTTTTTTAGGAAACTCTTTTGATGAATAACAACATGGACCAGTGGTCAAAATACACCTTGATGCAAAGATATAACAAGATCTGAACAAAAATCAAGGTGAAAAACAAAAACTAAACGCAGTAGCAGAAAAAGAGAACACTCGTTGAACGATAAGAGTGAAAAATAGAGTGTTCTTGATAAATGAAAAACGGAGTCTCTCTTCCAAAACCAATATGATGTGATCCAACCATTTATTGCAGCAAACAAAACAAAAGAAAACTAAAAGCAAAAACAACTGACACTCCAAAAAAATGCATAATGCATGAAGCAATAAAAATATAGTGTCTTGAAAGGTGACCTGATTTTTGCCGATGAAGAAGGGGTGTCTCGAGGGCATCCCCAAGCTTTGATGCTTGTACTTCTTGGATATTTCTTGGGGTGACATGGACATCCCAAATCTTGAGCTTTTGTCCATCCTTCATCTCATCTCATCATTCTCCAATCCCTACACTTGAAAACTTCCTTCATACAAAACTCAACACAATTCTATTAGCAATGTTAGCATAATCATAATAATGAATCAACCCTTTTCGGTTCATATTTCAACTCAAAACCACCACATATATAGCATATAATACTGTAGCAACTTCCCCAAAAGTTCCGTGATCAATAGAACTCAAAAAGAAAGCGATCGAGAGGCAAACACAAATAGTGGCAGAAATCTGTCAAAACAGAACAGCTGACAAAGGTCAATTTTTTTCGAGGACCTTCTTTTGCTCAAATCAAAAAGCGCAAAACTAATGAAAGTTTGGATATAACCTGGGGCATATGCACAAGAAATCTCAGGTAAAAAAGATAATCTGAGAATTTTCACGAATTTTTATGGTGTAGCACCAAAATATATTTCAGGACAGCAACTTCCCCAAATCTTACCTCCCTCACATTAGAGGTTTCTCTTAGCACAACAACAAAATAAAAAGGATAAGAAGAGGTTATTACAGAGGTAATAACTTCCAAGACTCAAATAAAAGAAAAAGAACTGAAAGTAAAACAATGGGTTATCTCCCAAGAGTGCATTTCTTTAACGCCTTTGAGCTAGGCGCAGTAATTTGAAAAGATGCTCATGTAGGCGCCATAAAAGAGCTTAAGGCAAAGGCGCTATAAAGGAACTGGAAGCAAGAGAGAGCATCAAAAAGCAAATATGAAACACATTAAAATCTAAACCACTTCCTATAAAAAATAGTCTTGTAAAGAGACAACTCATGAAAGTGCAAAGCGAAAAGCATAGGAAGGCAAAACAAGTTCAACTTCAAGAATTCCAACAAAAAAGAGGGGAAACTCAATATTGTTGAGATTCATCAAACCATGTTTCCCTCTCTCATAGTAACTTTCAGTAGCATCATGAGTATAATTAACAATATAACTATCACTTAAAATATCCCTATTATGAGCCACATGCATAAAAGAATTAATACTTCCCACATGAACAATTGTAGTAGGAGCAAATTCAACAAAGTAATTCTCATCACCATAATCATCATAAGCAAAAGAATAGCTATCTTCCAAAGCATATTCGTCGAACATATCATCATAGGAAGGAACATGGATAGCACTAATGGTACATCAATTATTAACATTAACATTTTTAGAATTAGTACCAAAAAGATTTTCAATATCGAAAGTAGAGTGCTTTTCCCAATCATGTTCACTAACATAGGTAAAATGTATAAGAACATCATCAAGTTCAGAATTATCATAATCTATAATAGTAGCAACATGCTTAGGGGAAGATACCGTTTCCTCTCGCCTTTTACTCCTCCTCTTCTTCTTCTTCTTCTTACTCTTCTTACTCTCTTCTTTAGGAGGGAGAGGCTTGAAAGGCATCTTCTCCACATAATCTGGTTTACTGATAGAAACAACAGAAGAAACTTTGGAGGATTCCTCCTCTCTATTAATAAGATGGAAACATATATTAGTCCTGTCATAGCTTGGCAAAACATCATATTTTATAACATTTTGTAAGTAAGTATTTGCGCGACAATCTTTAACACAATAAAGACGACAACCCTGTAGGATGCTAATATTTTTAAAAACGCTCATATCTACCAAAGAAGTTTTTCTAGATAACTCTTCACACCCCAAAAACAAAGTAAGCTCATCATGCTAATTGGGAGTGATATTGTCATCACAATACAAGCTTGCGGTACTCATTCGATTAGAAGGGTCACTATTATAGCCTGAGCATTGAAAATTAAAATGACCCTTTTCATGGCAAAGTTCGCAAATAAAAGGATAGAGCTCACAAACCTTTTTACCAAGCTCATCTAGAGCCTTATCCCACATTCGGGTTTCTTCATTCATGTGGTGGATACAATAATCTTCTCTGTAGTAACTCTGTTCACAAGGTCTAAGTACTTGATATGTCTCCAACGTATCTATAATTTTTGATGCTCCATGCTTGTTTTTACACCATTTGCCAAATGTTTCGTTATACTTTGTGGCACTTTTATGCATTTTCCGGAACTAACCTATTAACAAGTTGCCACAGTGCCAGTTCCCTGTTTTCTGCTGTTTTTGTGTTTCAGAGTGATACACAGGAAATATTCTCGGAATTGGACAAAACAAGTTCCTGAAGTCTTATTTTACCCGGAAGCTTCCAGAGATCTGAAGGAGAGTAGGAGGTGGGCCACAGGGGCCCCACACACCATGGTGGCGCGGCCAGCCCCTGGCCCGCGCCAGCCAGGTGTGAGGCCGCCTGGCCCCTCCTCTGACATCGCCCCTTCGCCTATAAAGACCCCCCGACAGAAAAAACCTAAGTACCCGATCAATTTTCCAGAACACATCGCGATCCACCGCCGCCGTCGACCCGAAGATCGGGAGGGTCCAGAAGCTCTTCCCGGCACCCTGCCGGAGAGGGGAATCACCACCGAAGGTCTTCTTCATCGCCATGCTTGCCTCCGGAGCGATGAGTGAGTAGTCTACCTTGGACTATGGGTCCATAGCAGTAGCTAGATGGTTGTCTCCTCCACCATGTGCTTCATGTTTAGATCTCATGAGCTGCCCTACATGATTGAGATCACCGTTATGTAATTCTACATGTTTGGTTTGTTGGGATCCGATGAATATTGGTGTTTATGATTGAGTTGCTGTACTGAATATTATCTTATGTTATCTCTATGTTGTTTATGATCTTGCATGCTCTCCGTTGTTAGTAGCTATCTTGGCCGAGTAGTTGCTAGTGACTCCAAGAGGGGGTATTTATGCTCGATAGTGGGTTCATGCCTCTATTTAACCTGTGTGAGTGACAGAAACCTCTAAGGTTGTAGATGTGTTGTTGCTACTAGGGAGAAAACAACATTCATATGCTCAAGGGCATATGCTTTATTTACATTACACACTTTGCTTAATGTAATTATCTGTTGTTCGCAACTTAATACTTGTGGAGTTCTTGGATTGATTCACCACAAGTGGATTATTAGTCATAGATGCAGTTGGATGGCGGTCTATGTATTTTGTTGTAATGCCCAGATAAATCTCATAGTGATCTTCTTGACATTTCACGTTTATCTTTATTCTATCAATTGCCCAACTGTAATTTGTTTACCCAGCATGTGTTATTTATCTTATGGAGAGACACCACTAGTGAACTGTGGATCTCGGTCCTATTTCCATCATATTGCTATCACCTATTTACTTTACTCGCACTGTTTACTTTATTCGCATACTCTATTGTTTTCCACTCGATACGCTCATAACCTTTGTTTCAAGCAAACCGGTGAGATTGACAACCTCATCGCAAGTTGGGAACGAAGTACTTGGTTGTGTTGTGTGCAGGTTCCGCATTGCAGTTAGCAAGCAAAGCTTGGACGAGGCGCCATATATAAATTGTCCGGAGCTGTCGCAAGCTAGCAAGCATCACCTTCAGTCATTTGTCTCTCCTCTCTAAGAACGATAAACCTTGGTTTCTTAACTGAGGGAAAACTAGCTGCTATACTCATCGCACCTTCCTCTTGGGGTTCCCAACGGGCTGGTTATTCACCACGCACAAGGACCGTCTGCTACACGCCTGCGGCTTCTTTTCTGGCGCCATTGCCGGGGAGGAAGTAGAAGACTTCTGCGAGGGGAGTTTTCGCACGCACATCCTTTACTTTATTATTGTTTTGCTTTACTTTATTTATTTTACCTGCATCGTTTTATATCAAAAACCCAAAAAAATTAGAATCCTTGGTAGTTGCTATTTCTTTACTTTAGTTTATTATGTCTAGTTCAGTTGCTACTACTATGTCGCCTGAGGACATGATTTTTACTTTTAAGCAGAAGGATGAGGAAAGTTTTAAAGAAGCTTGGTCTAGAATTTATGATTGGCATGGAAAAACTGAACCTAAAATGGCCTTGAGTTTGCTTCTTAGTAGCTTTTACTTTGGGCTTGCTCTTCGTTATAGATATGCTTTGGATGCTACTGCAGAAGGAGTTTTCCTTCATTACGATGGAGATCAAGCCTTCAACATTATAAAAAAGTTGATTACAATTTATAGCATGCCAACCTATTTTGATTCCTCTCTTGTGTGCATTTTTAATAGACTTGATACTCTTGAGACTCGCACTGCTAGCTTGAATTCTTGCTACAATACTTTGCGCCAGCATTTTGATTATGTGCCATTAAATTCTGAACCTTCGAGTTGGTATCCTACGATAAAAATCACCATTAGTGGTGAAACTTTTCATGCTCATTGTGATATTATGTCTGAATTTTGTCTCATGCCAAAGGATGTTTATGAATCTTTGAGCCTTTGGAAGCTTTCTGAGGGGGGAGAAGGAATTTCTCTTACTAACAATGCCACTATATTTCCCATTGGAATAGCTGAAGGAGTTTTTACAAAAGTCTTAGGAAGAATGATATCTACTGATTATCTTGTTATTGAATGTGTAGGAAAAGGACAAATCACACTTGGAAGATCCCTCTTGAAGCTCCTGGGCGCCGTCATTGATGTGGGAAAAGGCAATATAAGATTTATCTCTCCACCTTGCAATAGCCATGTCTTTCCTAGAGTCAAGAACAAAGGTAAGAAAGGAAGACGTAAGGCACGCGCTGATCCCAGTACTTCATCACTTGATATTACTTGATTCGCAATTTTTTGCGCCTAGCTCAAATGCGTTAAAGAAAAACACTCTTGGGAGATAACCCAATGTTTTCTTTTCAGTACTTTTTCTTTTATTTGAGTCTTGGAAGTCATTACTACTGTAATGACCGCTCCTTATCTTGTTTATTTCGTTTTTGTGCCAAGAGAAGCCTCTAATTCGAGTGAGGTAAAGATTTGGGGATGTTGCTGTCCTGAAACTGTTTTCGGTGCTGCACCGTAAAAATTCGTATAAATTCTCTGTATATCTTTTGAACATGCGATTTCTTGTGCATATGCCCCAGGTTATATCCAAACTTTTGTTAGTTGAACACTTTTTGATTTGAGCAACATAAAACCCCTCAAAAATTCGTCCTTTGTCAGCAGTTCAGTTTTGACAGATTTCTGCCAATATTTGTGTTCGCCACTTTATCGCTTCCTTTTGAGTTGTTTTGATCATGGAACTTTTGGAGAAGTTGCTACAGTAGTATTTGCTATATATGTGGTGGTTTTGAGTTAAAACCTGAAGCAAAAAGAGGATTGATTATATGTTATGCTACACTAATGTTGATAATAGAATTGTGTTTAGTTTTGTATGAAGGAAGTTTTCAAGTGTAGGGATTGGAGAATGATGAGATGAGTTGAAGAATGGACAAAAGCTCAAGCTTGGGGATGCCCATGCATCACCCCAAGAAATATCCAAGAAGTACAAGCGTCAAAGCTTGGGGATGCCCCCGAGGCACCCCTTCTTCATCGGCAAAAATCAGGTCACCTTTCAAGACGCTATATTTTTATTGCTTCATGCACTATGTGTTTTTCTTGGAGCGTTAGTTGTTTTAGTTTTCTGAGTTAGTTTATTTTGTTTGTTTGCTGCAATAAATGGTAGGACCCCAACGAATTTCTTTTGGAGAAGTTGCCTTGCTTTTCATTTGCCAAGAACGCTCTAGTTTTCACTCTTACTAAAAATCGGGTGTTCTTCTTTTTCTGCTACTGCTTTTTGTTTTTGTTTTCACCTTGATTTGCGTTCAGCCCTTGTCATATATTTTCATCAAGGTGGATTTTTGCCTCTGATCTTTATTGGTTTTCATCAAAAGAGGTGTCTTTAAAAATTTCAGATGGTGTTGGAAAAGAGAAAAAGCTTTGTGCAAAATAGTGGTACAAGAAGGAGCTTGTGTAGACTGCGGCTTAGGCTTTTTCATGTCATGCTTGATGTCTTTTTGATAGTATGCTTAGTGGTTTTGCTGTAGCATGACTTGTCTCAAATAACTGAGATTGCTTAATGAGCCTTTGAAAAAATCATGCGTTATTTTTGTTGTATGGAAGCATTATTTTGGTTTTCTCCTTGATGCTTTATTTGGGTTGACTTGGTGCATGCTCACACATGTTAGACTCTTACAAAGTCACCAATAGCCTTCATGATCATTTAGTTTTTGACTTTTGATGCCATCTTATGCTTCTTTTAATGTCGCTTTGTCGCTTTGCATGATTATGGCCATTATTGCTCTCTTAGTTGGTCGCTCCCAGTCTTTTGCTAGCCCTCGCCTTGTACTGAGTATGAGCTCTACTCGTGCATCCAACTCCTAAAAGCCAAAGTTTTCCAAAGTGTCCACCATACATACCTACTAGCAATTTGCTATTCCAAGTAAATTTGACTTGCTTTTATTTTCTCTTCAAATTAAACTCTTACCAGTGTTATGCGAAATTCGGTCAGTAAAGCTCTCACGAACCGGAAGGCACACTTTACTTTTTCATGTTCTTAAAAATTTGACATTGTGGTCTCTTATGTTGAGTTGTTACGCTTGCAAGTTGTAAGTTGGATTCTAGCCCAGCCATGCTGTCATGGGGCAAGCTTTCAACATTGCACTTCTTATTTGAGTTGATATCGTGATCTTTTGTTTATGGATGCCCGCGGTGTGAAATGAATTGGGAATCTTGTGGGGATCATGGAGTTTGTATATGTGTTAGGGAAACGCCGGGCCGCTAATCTAAGCCATGCATAATTCATGGTGGAAATTTGCAGCATACCCATGGTGAACATTCGACGACGCATCTCACAATAAAAGGCTAAACAAAAGGCAAATAAAAGAGATGTCGAGGTGTTCATTCCCTGCTTGTCCTGTCATTTTGGTGTGGGCTTGTTCCATATCATCGGGCACGGAGGTACCCCATTGGCGGTTCTCAATGATATGCATATACTTACAATGACAAGAGCCTTGCTTGGGACTCTAAGTAAAGTAGCATGAGGTTTGGGTACTCGTATTCACGGGGCACGAGGTTTTCAACTTATGATTTGTCAAGCATATGCATCATAATTGTTCTCGCATTAACTTTAACCATTAAAGATGCTTATGATGGGGGCAATGAGAGCTCAAAGCCGGTAAGTACCATAATTTTTGAAGGTTATAAAACTTGCAATCATTGCTTCCCTCTACGAAGGGCCTTTCTTTTACTTTTATGTTGAGTCACCATCTTCTAGCTTTATGCACCATTAAGAGAGCATAGTTGTCATTCTTAGTGTAATATGCATTGTCCCAAAGTTCATTGATTGATTCATATTGTTGGTTTCACTTGTTCTCAAATTATTTGTATCTAGTCGCCCTCTTAAACTTGAAGGTGTCCTATGCATTTATGTTTTGCTCTCTTTGAAGGACAAGCTAAAAACCATTTGTATGTTTTTCCTTATGATTTGAACACACTTTTGACTTTCATTGTTTCATTTTCATGATCTTTTGTTTGTGTTCATTTGCATGTTTACAACATGGTTGCTAAGTTCTTATTGTCAAGATTATATCTTCATGCCCATGTTTTAAGTTCTTATGATCCCAGCTCACAAATGCTTACATATGTGATCAAGATTGTGTAGGTGCATGTCACCTCAAACATTATTCTTTTGTTATCACTTACCTACTCGAGGACGAGCAGGAGTTAAGCTTGGGGATGCTTGATACGTCTCCAACGTATCTATAATTTTTGATGCTCCATGCTTGTTTTTACACCATTTGCCTAATGTTTCGTTACACTTCGTGGCACTTTTATGCATTTTCCGGAACTAACCTATTAACAAGTTCCCACAGTACCAGTTCCCTGTTTTCTGCTGTTTTTGTGTTTCAGAGTGATACACAGGAAATATTCTCGGAATTGGACGAAACAAGTTCCTGAAGTCTTATTTTACCCGGAAGCTTCCAGAGATCCGAAGGAGAGTAGGAGGTGGGCCACAGGGGCCCCACACACCATGGTGGCGCGGCCAGCCCCTGGCCCGCGCCAGCCAGGTGTGAGGCCGCCTGGCCCCTCCTCTGACATCGCCCCTTCGCCTATAAAGACCCCCCGACGGAAAAAAACCTAAGTACCCGATCAATTTTCCAGAACACATCGCGATCCGCCGCCGCCGTCGACCCGAAGATTGGGAGGGTCCAGAAGCTCTTCTCGGCACCCTGCCGGAGAGGGGAATCGCCACCGGAGGTCTTCTTCATCGCCATGTGATACGTCTCAAACGTATCTATAATTTTTGAAGCTCCATGCTTGTTTTTACACCATTTGCCTATTGTTTCGTTACACTTAGTGGCATTTTTATGCATTTTCCGGAACTAACCTGTTAACGAAGTGCCACAGTGCCAGTTTCCTGTTTTCTGCTGTTTTTGTGTTTCAGAAGTGATACACAGGAAATATTCTCGGAATTGGACGAAACAAGTTCCTGAAGTCTTATTTTACCCGGAAGCTTCCAGAGATCCAAAGGAGAGTAGGAGGTGAGGGACCAGGGGCCCACACACAGGGGTGGCGTGGCCAGCCCCTGGCCCGCGCCACCGCCTTGTGAGGCCACCTGCCCCTCTTCTGACGACGCCCCTTCGCCTATAAATACCCCCCAACGAGAAAAACCTAAGGGCCCGATCAGTTTTCCAGAACACATCGCGATCCGCCGCCGCCGTCGACCCGAAGATCGGGAGGGTCCAGAAGCTCTTCCCGGCACCCTGCCGGAGAGGGGAATCGCCACCGGAGGTCTTCTTCATCGCCATGCTTGCCTCCAGAGCGATGAGTGAGTAGTCTACCTTGGACTATGGGTCCATAGCAGTAGCTAGATGGTTGTCTTCTCCACTATGTGCTTCATGTTTAGATCTCATGAGCTGCCCTACATGATTGAGATCACCGTTATGTAATTCTACATGTTTGGTTTGTTGGGATCCGATGAATATTGGTGTTTATGATTAAGTTGCTGTACTGAATTATATCTTTTGTTATCTCTATGTTGTTTATGATCTTGCATGCTCTCCGTTGTTAGTAGCTATCTTGGCCAAGTAGTTGCTAGTGACTCCAAGAGGGGGTATTTATGCTCGATAGTGGGTTCATGTCTCTATTTCACCTGGGGGAGTGACAGAAACCTCTAAGGTGGTAGATGTGTTGTTGCTACTAGGGAGAAAACAACATTCATATGCTCAAGGGCATATGCTTTGTTTACATTACACACTTTGCTTAATGCAATTATCTGTTGTTCGCAACTTAATACTTCTAGGGTGTTCGGATTGATATCCCCGGGAGTGGATTATTAGTCATAGATGCAGTTGGATGGCGGTCTATGTATTTTGTTGTAATGCCCAGAGTAAATCTCATAGTGATCTTCTTGACATATCACGTTATCTTTATTCTATCAATTGCCCAACTGTAATTTGTTTACCCAGCATGTGTTATTTTATCTATGGAGAGACACCACTAGTGAACTGTGGACCCCGGTCCTATTTACATCATATTGCAATCACCTGTTTACTTTTCTCGTACTGTTTACTTTACTCGCATATTATATTGTTTTCCACTCGATACGCTCATAACCTTTGTTTCAAGCAAACCGGTGAGATTGACAACCTCATCGCAAGTTGGGAACAAAGTATTTGTTTGTGTATGTGCAGGTTCCACAACACCTTCAGTCGTCACCGTCTCTCCTCTTCAAGATCGACATTAAACCTTGGTTTCTTAACTGAGGGAAAACTTGCCGCTACACTCATCATACCTTCCTCTTGGGGTTCCCAACGGGCTGGTCATCACCACGCACAAGGACTTACTGCTCCCACGTCAACTACACGCACAGCTCTTTTCTGGCGTCATCACCAAGTAGCACCATGCTTGCCTCCGGAGCGATGAGTGAGTAGTCTACCTTGGACTATGGGTCCATAGCAGTAGCTAGATGGTTGTCTCCTCCACCATGTGCTTCATGTTTAGATCTCATGAGATGCCCTACATGATTGAGATCACCGTTATGTAATTCTACATGTTTAGTTTGTTGGGATTCGATGAATATTGGTGTTTATGATTGAGTTGCTGTACTGAATATTATCTTATATTATCTCTATGTTGTTTATGATCTTGCATGCTCTCCGTTGTTAGTAGCTATCTTGGCCGAGTAGTTGCTAGTGACTCCAAGAGGGGGTATTTATGCTCGGTAGTGGGTTCATGCCTCTATTTAACTTGGGGGAGTGATAGAAACCTCTAAGGTTGTAGATGTGCTGTTGCTACCAGGGAGAAAACAACATTCATATGCTCAAGGGCATATGCTTTGTTTACATTACACACTTTGCTTAATGCAATTATCTGTTGTTCGCAACTTAATACTTGTGGAGTTCTCAGATTGATTCACCACAAGTGGATTATTAGTCATAGATGCAGTTGGATGGCGGTCTATGTATTTTGTTGTAATGCCCACAGTAAATCTCATAGTGATCTTCTTGACATATCATATTTATCTTTATTCTATCAATTGCCCAACTGTAATTTGTTTACCCAGCATGTGTTATTTATCTTATGGAGAGACACCACTAGTGAACTATGGATCCCGGTCCTATTTCCATCATATTGCTATCACCTGTTTACTTTACTCGCACTATTTACTTTATTCGCATACTCTATTGTTTTCCACTCGATACGCTCATAACCTTTGTTTCAAGCAAACCGGTGAGATTGACAACCTCATCGCAAGTTGGGAACGAAGTACTTGGTTGTGTTGTGTGCAGGTTCCGTGTTGCAGTTAGCAAGCAAAGCTTGGACGAGACGCCATATATAAATTGTCCGGAGCTGTCGCAAGCTAGCAAGCATCACCTTCAGTCGTTTGTCTCTCCTCTCCAAGAACGATAAACCTTGGTTTCTTAACTGAGGGAAAACTAGCTGCTATACTCATCACACCTTCATCTTGGAGTTCCCAACGGGCTGGTTATTCACCATGCACAAGGACCGTCTGCTACACGCCAGCAGTACTCCACAAAAATTAACATGCTTATAAGAAATAGTACTTTCAGAGGTTTGAGCATGTTTATTGCAATCATCAATAACAATATCACTTTCTATGCAAGTGTCTTCAAAAGGTTCATGATACACGTCCCCATTTCCCTTAGGAACATTAATATGGGAAGCAAAGGCTCTAAAACAATCAACCATAATTTAAGGATCAAGACCAAACTTAGCACTAAGCTCTTGAAAATCAGCAGTTTCAGCGAAAGACTTAATGCAATTATACTCATAATCTATACCTGATCCTTTACCTTTGTCGCTATCCCAACCTTCAATATTGCTTTGAATTGTTTCAAGCAGATCCCACTTGACGTCAACATCCTTGCTTGTGAATGACCCATTGAAGCATGCATCTAGATGGTCCTTGTAATATCCTGAAAGCCTTGCATAAAAATTATTAATAACAATATTATGGGGAAGATCATGAATGGGACATTTGAGCATTAGTGTCTTCAATCTTCCCCACGCTTGGGCAATGCTTTCTCCATCATGAGGCCAAAAATTATATATCTGATTACGATCTTTATGAATCTCACTTGGAGGATAGAATTTAGAATAAAAGAGAGGTACAATTTCCTCACTGCCAATAGATGGACCATCCTTTAGCAGCCTATACCACTCAGCAGCTCTGCCCTTCAGTGAATAAGAGAATAGCTACCTCTTAACCTGGCTTGATAAAATACCTGCACACTTGAACAACTCGCATAATTCATGTATAAAGAGTAAATGATCACCTGGATGGACAGTTCCATCTCCTGAATAGTGGTTATTCATAACACGTTCAACAATTTTCATAGGTATTTTAAAAGGACGAGGATCACAAACATCATTAGAAACATCACATATGGGAGATAAAATATCATCAGAAAAAACTTTCTCCACTAAAGCTGGGGAACTAAAAATATCATACTTGACAAAACCAGCTTCCCCAAGCTTAGACCTTTCTATGGCATCAGCAACAATGATATTCAAAGCATCTACTATATACTAAAAGCATAATACGGATGTCTAAAATAGAGACACCACGTTAATCCACATCATCAGAATTATTTTAGCTGTTAGATCTAAAATTTAGTGGTCAAGATTTAAAGTGATTTACGTAACATGTACAATCACATATTTTACAGACATACACGATGTGTCATGTTTGACACGTACGTGACATCGTCTCCAACTTGAACTCATATATATGTCGAACCATAGATGGGTATTTCAATCAATATGGACTCCTCATTTAATCCAACCTTGACCGAGTCATACATGCTTATTTTTTTTGTTAACCATCACATCTGCACTAGCACTTCTAGGGAAAAAAAAGAGAGAGAGTCCGGAGGCATTACTTCTACGTAATTATGTGCGTACTTTTTTCTGCATGGAATTATACGTGTGTACCACCTTTCGTTGCATATGAAAGAAAATAAAATCCAAAGACATTACTCCCCGCTAGCCCCCAACTCCATGTACCAATAGGATGTGGCCACACAAGAGATACATGCATAAGGAAAAGTCAAATCAGAAAAAGATTATTAAGAAGCAACCTGGATCGTATGCAATATTTTTTATTGGAAAAGATACTCGCAGACACAGGTAAATCTTATTTTCGGACATACCAGAAATCTGGACAAAATACGAAAAATACATCTGAGATTTGTAAAATGAATTTATAAATCCGTAAATTTCTTTCAAAATTATTTAAATTCATAAAAATTATGCGAATGCCAAAAAAAAATTGTACGGTATTAAAATTACAGATGGTAGCCGGTAAAACCGGTTTTCGGTGAAATTTCAGAAATATCAACCGAGAAAAATGGGTCCTATGCGCTACAAAATAATTAAGGATATAATTTAGAAATTAACAAATAGTAGTAAAGTGATGTGCTACCTAGCATTATTGGAAGTTGTAGTAAAATATCAAAAGGAATCCTGAGTTTCAGGCAATAGGGCGATATGATAAAACCTACTCTACATCAAGCAATCCATACCGATGGCCCTAGCGCGACAAAAAAAAACCCTGAAAAAATATCTGAATTTTGAATCCATAAAAAAGCAACCTAGGCCCTATACGCTAAAAAGAAATTAATACAATAATTTAGAAATTAATGGATAGTAAAGTGATGTGCTACGCATCAGTATTGGAAGTTGTAGTAGGAGAGTTCCATAGAAAGAAATACATACCAAAGGCCATAACATGATTGAGGCAACCCTGCTCAACATCAAACAATTCATATTGTAAGCCCTAGCGCGGAAAGAAAAAACCCACATAAAATGTCTGAATGAGCTACTTCATATCAATAATGATTTCTCTCAACCTTTAGAAACATGCCACATACTACAATAGCTCATATGATTTATCTTGGGCTATAGTTTAGGTTGGTTTTCTTCTTTATTGCAAAAATAGTGTATTTGCCAGGATAATAAATAGTGTAATTATGTGTCTTTGATTTCTTTAGTTCTACTTTAATCAATTTTAGTGTTTTCTCTATAACATCGGATAAGACAAAATCTATAAATACATACAACACGAAATTATGCCTTCTCTTTTTTCATACAAATAGAACTTTTCTAGATAGAACAATGATCTAAGTTCATTGTGGTTGGTGGGTTTTGCACAGTGAGCGATCTATTATGACGGTTGGTTGATGTGGCTCCTCAATTCTTCCCCTAATTAAGATGCACAAAAGTCAAAGATATACATGGATAAACATATATGTATCTAATTCATTTTCTGTCACTCCATCTGTCATGATTGGTAATCAAACTTTTTTAACTATTTGAAGTAATATATAAGTAGCCAATTTAATTAGAGTGAATCAGTGGTGCTCACAAGACCATCTGGGCCACTATCAGAGATAAACATCTTTTAGAAACTAAAAATGGACATGAACATAAAGTTTTCATAATACGGTGTGAATGGATCATCTAAATGTCATCTAGCAATTGCTCATGTTGACCTAGATATATTAATTGGAGTAAAAAATGTCCCAATTGAAAATACATTTCGTTATGTAATCATTTATTTGGCTAACATTTCGGTGGCTATAGAATCCTACCACATGGTACAATATGACTATAAATTTATTTCACAGTCACTTCCATACTATAAAGAGCTTCTCACGTATTTGCGAGGGCCACCATGCTAGTTCATACTAACAACATTGCTATTACCATGCGAATAAAGCTCCAAAGGTTTTTCAAATATTTCAAATCTAAACTCAAGAAAGACACTATAAAACTCTTTATTTTCCATTAAGCCTAACTAGTGAAAATAAAAACAAGAAAAAACAAAAAGATATAATTGCAGAATCTAAAGGAAATAACTTCGAGCACTCACACAAGAGGATGAGAGTACCTTTTACCTTACCTCACCGGCAACGGCGCTAGAAAAGAGCTTGATATCTACGCACGCGTCTGTTCTTGTAGACAGTGTTGGGCCTCCAAGTGCAGAGGTTTGTAGAGCAGCAGCAAGTTTCCCTTAAATGGATCACCCAAGGTTTATCGAACTCAGGGATGAGGAGGTCAAAGCTATCCCTCTTAAGCAACCCTGCAATTACGATACAGAAAATCTCTTGTGTCCCCAACACACCCAATACACTTGTCAGATGTATAGGTGCACTAGTTCGGCGAAGAGATAGTGAAATACAAGTAGTAGTAATGATTATGAGTAGTAAATATAATCTGAAATAAATATCGCTGTGAGCAAACATGTAACAAAACTGAATGTAAATGGTGTGCAATGCTTGGAAACAAGGCCTAGGGATCATAATTTCACTAGTGGACACACTCCCAATAAATATAACATAATTGAACCAATAGATACTGATGTCTACACATGCGTCTGTTCTTGTAGACAGTGTTGGGCCTCCAAGTGTAGATGTTTGTAGAGCAGCAGCAAGTTTCCCTTAAGTGGATCACTCAAGGTTTATCGAACACAGGGAGGAAGAGGTCAAAGCTATCCCTCTCAAGCAACCATACAATTACGATACAGAAAGTCTCTTGTGTCCCCAACACACCCAATACACTTGTCAGATGTATAGGTGCACTAGTTCGGTGAAGAGATAGTGAAATACAAGTGGTATGGATGATTATAGTAAATGCAATATGAAATAAAAAATGGCAGCAAGCAAACAAGTAACAAAATAGCAAGTAAACGGTGTGCAAAGCTTCGAAACAAGGCCTAGGGATCATACTTTCACTAGTGGACACACTCCCAACAAATATAACATAATTGAACAAATAAATAACTTCTCTTCACTATGGTACTCTGAATTACTCTCCTATTGAATAACACTAATCATTGCGTAGTGGCTACAGAAGCACCCCTTAAAGTTCATCAAGTACTTGACAAACACCACTCATAGAGATATCCAAATCAAATCACAACTCAAGATAAATATTATTGCAACTTAGACCAAGTACTAACACGGTGTACACACTGTCAACATTACACCATGAAAGGAGGAATAGATCACTTCAATACTATCATAGTGATAATTATTCTCATAATCCATAAGAGATCACAATCGTAGCCTAGACCAAGTACCACCATGATGCACACACTATCACCGTTACACCATGGCAGGAGGAATAGATTACTTTAATAACACCACTAGAGTACACATAATGATGAAGAGTAGCATCTACTTATTCAACATGATACAAAGCTCACGATCACATAAAGATCACATCATGGGAGAGAGAGGTGAACCACATAGCTACCGGTAGAGCCCTCAGCCCCGGGGGAGAACTACTCCCTCCTCATCATAGGAGACAGCAAGGTTGATGGAGATGGCGGTAAGGTCGATGGAGGCGGCGGAGACGGCGATGGAGACCGATGGAGATGGCTCTGGGGCACTTCCCCGTCCCGGCAGGGTGCCAGAACAGAGACTTCTATCCCCCGAAATTCGTCGGCGGCGGCGGCGGAGCTACGGAACTCTTTATGGAAAATTGCCGACTCCCCTAGGGTTTTCTGTCCTAAGGCTTTATATAGGCGAAGGGGCGTCGCCAGGGGGCTTCCAGGGACTCCTCACACATAGGGGGCGCGGCCAGGGCCTGGGCCGTGCCGCCCTGGTGTGAGGCTGGCCCCTGGCCCCCCTCTGGCTCTCTTTCGGTCCTCGTCCTTCGTCTGGGAAAAATAGGAGTTCTGGAACTTGTTTCGTCCAATTCCGAGAATATTTCCTGTGTAGCATTTCTGAAACACAAAAATAGCAGAAAACAGGAAACTGACACTATGGCATCTTGTCAATAGGTTAGTTCCGGAAATCGCATAAAAACGCCACGAAGTGTAACGAAAGACAAGGTAAATGGTGTAAAAACAAGCATGGAGCATCAAAAATTATAGATACGTTTGAGACGTATCAGCATCCCCAAGCTTAACTCCTACTCGTCCTCGAGTAGGTAAGTGATATCAAAAGAAATAATTTTTGAGGTGACATGCACCTACACAATCTTGATCATATATGTAAGCATTGTGAGCTGGGATCAAAAGAACTTAAAACATGGGCATGAAAGACATAATATTGATAGAAGAAACTTAGCAACCATGTTATAAACATGAAAATGAACACAAACAAAAGATCATGAAAATGAAACAATGAAAGTCAAACCTGTGTTCAAATCATAAGGAAAAACATACAAATGGTTTTCAGCTTGTCCTTCATAGAGAGCAAAACATAAATGCAAAGGACACCTTCAAGTTTAAGAGGGCGACTAGATACAAATAATTTGAGAACAAGTGAAACCAATAATATGAATCAATCAATGAAAACTTTGGGACAATGCACATTATACTAAGAATGACAACTATGCTCTCTTAATGGTGCATAAAGATAGAAGGTGGTGACTCAACATAAAAGTAAAAGAAAGGCCCTTCGCGGAGGGAAGCAGTGATTGCAAGTTTTATAACCTTCAAAAATTATGGTACTTACCGGCTTTGAGCTCTCATTGCCCCCATCATAAGCATCTTGAATGGTTAAAGTTAATGCGAGAACACTTACGCTGCATATGCTTGACAAATCATAAGTTGAAAACCTCGTGCCCCGTGAATACGAGTACCCAAACCTTATGCTACTTTACTTAGAGTCCCAAGCAAGCTCTTGTCATTGTAAGTATATACGTATCATCGAGAACCACTAATGGGGTATCTCCGTGCCCGATGACATGGAACAAGCCCACATCAAAATGACAGGACAAGCAGACAATGTACACCTCGACATCTCTTTTATTTACCATTTATATAGCTTTTTATTTTGAGATGCGTCGTCGAATGTCCACTATGGGCATGCTGCAAATTTCCACCATGAATTATGCATGGCTTAGATTGGCAGCCCAGGCATTTCTCTAACACATATACAAACTCCATGATCCCGCAAGATTCCCAATTAATTTCACACCGCGAGTATCCATAAACAAAAGATCACGATATCAACTCAAATAAGAAGTGCAATGTTGAAAGCTTGCCCCATGATGGCATGGCTGGGCTAGTTCCCAACTTACAACTTGTAAGCATAACAACTCAACATAAGAGACCACAATGTCAAAATTTTAAGAACAAGAAAAAGTAAAGTGTGCCTTCCGGTTCGTGAGAGCTTTACTGACCAATTTTCGCATAACACTGGTAAGAATTTAATTTGAAGAGTATATAAAAGCAAGTCAAATTTACTTTGGAATAGCAAATTGCTAATAGGTATGTATGGTGGACACTTTGGCAAACTTGGTTTTTAGGAGTTGGATGCATGAGTAGAGCTCATACTGAGTACAAGGCGAGGGCTAGCAAAAGACTGGGAGCGACCAACTAAGAGAGCAATAACGGCCATAATCATGCAAAGCGACAAAGCGACATTAAAAGAAGTATAAGATGGCATCAAAAGTCAAAAACTAAATGATCATAGAGGCTATTGGCGACTTTGTAAGAGTCTAACATGTGTGAGCATGTGCCAAGTCAACCCAAATAAAGCATCAAGGAGAAAACCAAAATAATGCTTCCAAACGATAAAAACAACGCATGATTCTTTCGAAGGCTCATTAAGCAATCTCAGTTATTTGAGACAAGTCATGCTACAGAAAAAGTCACTAAGCATACTATCAAAAAGACATCAAGCATGACATGCAAAAGCCTAGGCCGCAGTCTACACAAGCTCCTTTTTGTACTACTTTTTTGCATGAAACTTTTTCTCTTTTCCAACACCATTCAAACCTTTTTGAGGAAACTCTTTTGAGGAAAACCAACATATACCAGAGGTCCAAATACACCTTGATGCAAAGATAAAACAAGATCTGAACAAAAATCAAGGTGAAAAATGCACGCTAAACGCAGTAGCAGAAAAAGAGAACACTCATTAAACGATAAGAGTGAAAACTAGAGTGTTCTTGGCAATTGAAAAATGGAGCATATCTCTCCAAACACATGACATGATCCAAACATTTATTGCAGCAAACAAAGCAAAAGAAAACTGAAAGCAAAAGTAAAGACGCTCCAAGAAAAACGCATAGTGCATGAAGCAATAAAAATATAGTGTGTTGAAAGGTGACCTGATTTTTGCCGATGAAGAAGGGGTGCCTCGGGGGCATCCCCAAGCTTTGACGCTTGTACCTCTTGGATATTTCTCGGGGTGATGCATGGGCATCCCCAAGCTTGAGCTTTTGTCCATTCTTCATCTCATCTCATCATTCTCCAATCCCTACACTTGAAAACTTCCTTCATACAAAACTAAACACAAATCTATTAGCAACATTAGTGTAAGCATAACATTGAATCAACCCTTTTTGCTTCAGGTTTCAACTCAAAACCACCACATATAGAGTATATACTACTGTAGCAACTTCCCCAAAAGTTCCGTGATCAAAAGAACTAAAAAAGAAAGCGATAAAGCGGCAAACACAAATATTGGCAGAAATCTATCAAAACAGAACAGCTGATAAAGGTCGATTTTTTAGAGGGTTTTCTGTGGCTCAAATCAAAAAGTGTTCCACTAATAAAAGTTTGGATATAACCTGGGGCATATGCATAAAAAATCGCAGGTCCTAAACATATATAGATAATTTTCATGAATTTTTACGGTGCAGCACCGAAAACAGTTTCAGGACAGCAACATCCCCAAATCTTACCTCACTCAAATTAGAGGCTTCTCTTGGCACAACAATGAAATAAAAAGGATAAGGAGTGGTTATTATAGTAGTAATAACTTCCAAGACTCAAATAAAAGAAAAAGTACTGGAAGTAAAAACATTGGGTTATCTCCCAAAAGTGCTTTTCTTTAACGCCTTTGAGCTAGGCGCAGTAATTTGCAAAGATGCTCATGTGGGCGCCATATAAGAGCTTGAGGTAAAGGCGCCATATAGGAACTTAAAGCAATAGAGAGCATCAAAAAGCAAGTATGGAACACATTTAAATCTAAACCACTTCCTATGAAAAATAGTCTTATAAAAAGACAAGTCATAAAAGCGCAAAGCAAAAAGCATAGGAAGGCAAAACAAGTACAACTTCAAGAATTGCAACAAAAAGAGGGAAAACTCAATATTATTGAGATCCATCAGACCATGTTTCCCTCTCTCAGAATAACTTTCAGTAGCATCATGAATAGAACTAACAATATAACTATCACATAAAGCATCCCTATCATGAGCCACATGCCTAAAAGAATTAATACTCCCCACATGAACAATCGTAGTAGGGGCAGATTCAATATAATAATTATTCTCATCACCATAATCATCAAAAATAGGAGGCATATTGTAATCATAACTAATTTTCTCCTCAAAAGTAAGTGAACTGAAAACATTATACTCATCATCATGACCATCATAAACTAGAGGTTTAGTATCATCACAAGCTAAAGAACAGCTATTTCTCAAAGCATACTCATCAAACATCATAAGAAGGAACATGCATAGTACTAATAGTACAACAATTATTAACCTTAGAATTGGTACCAAAAAGATTTTCAATATCAAAAGTAGAGTGCTTTTCCCAATCATGATCACTAACATAGGTAACAGGCATAGGAACATCATCCCAATCAGAATTATCATAATCTATAGCAGGATCATAACGCTTAG